>CM033271.1:26728470-26940970 GCA_019343175.1 Oedothorax gibbosus
ACAAAACAAACAAATAAAATAAAATAAAAAATGGCCAAAAATAAAAGTATACAATAAAAAGCATGAAGGGTATAAAAACTTAAGGGGAAATCTATAATAAAAAGAAGAGGGCTGTCTGTGGTCTTTTTTTGTCTTCGGATCGTAAAAGACCCCAAATTATTACTGCCCTCAGAAATTCTAAAATTTTTTAAAAAAAAAATTCCCCTTTTTTTAAAACTAACGTGTGCACCCCGAGGCTTAGTTTTTTTTAATTTGTTCCATTTTTAGAGAAAAATTTGAATTTTCTGAAAAAAAAACACCACTTTTCGCTCAAAACCCATCATTTTTTTTTTTTCTTTCCGATGCCTTCGGCTGAAAAAATTAAATAAAAAACCCCTTTTTAAAGAAAAATTTTAAATTCAAAAAGTTTATTTTAAATTTTTTTCCATACCTTTCAGAAACTAAATTTATTTTTAAAAAAAATTGCAGTTTTCAAGTGGGGGGTAATTTGCCAAAATCTTCAATTTCCCGGGTTTTTTTTGTGGGTTTTTTTTATGATTTTTTTTTATTGGGTTTTTTCTGTTGACTGGGATTATGCATATTTAAGCCAAAATTTTAAAAAAAAAATAAAAAAGGGGGGGGCCATTACTGGGGGAAATTGATGGGTTTAAAAAAAAGCCATCGCAACCAGAGCTATTAGTGTTTTATGTCTTTTTTTTTTGCCGGCCCAAAAAACGTTGCCAAAATCGGGGAAAATTTTTAACTAAAATTTGCCAAATAGGGAATTTTTTTTATAAATAATTTTAAAGCTGGTCGTGTCATTGTGTTAGAGCTGTAAATGGGGGTGTTTGTTTGCATATCTTTTTTCTTGCCAAAAAAAAAATTTTCCCCAAAGCGCCAAAAAGCTAAAAGGTTTTATTTTTATTTTGAGGGAATTATGAAAACATTTATAAATGCAAAATTTTATAGCGTATTTTTTCCATTTTTTGAAAATTTTAAAAGGGGTAAACGGGGTTTTTTAATTTAAAAACCCGGGGGAAAACTATAATAAGTTCCCCGGGGGTCCTTAAAAAGGTTATTTTGGTAAAACATATTTGGAATCTATTTTAATTTTTTTATCCGTTTCCGGGGAAGGGAAAGGGTATAAATTTTTCTATTTTACAAAAAAAAAAATAAACTAAAAAAAACACCCGGAATTGTATTTTAAACAAATAGGGTAAGTTTACGGGTATAGGGGTAAAGTTTCCCCCCAAAATAGGATAAGTTTTTCCGAATTGAAAAGATAAATAAAACATTTAAAAAAAATATGTAAATAAAAAATTTCAAAAAATTTTATACAAGTTAAGAACCCCCAAAAACAAATTTAAAAACTTAAGGAGGGTTTTTATAAGTTTTGTTAAATGTATGCCAAAATTTTTAACTTTTTTTTTTAACCTTTGGGTTTAAAAAGTAAAGAAATATTAATTTTTGAACTTCCCAAAAATTTTTGGAAATTAATTTTTTTTTTTTAAATTTTTTAGGGTTTTAAAAAATCATGAATTGAAGTTTTTGGGCGTACAATGGGTTTATTAAAAACTAATCCAAAAAAAATTTTACTTTACAAAAATACAGGAAATTTTTAGGAAACCAAAAACCCAAAAAAATTTTAATAAAAAATAAATTAAATTAATTTTGAGTTTCTTTTTTTTTTTAAAAAAGGTTAAAAATTTCTTTTTTTTTGGGCTTTTTAAACCCAATTTTTAAGACCTGGTTCACAGAATTAAAATTTCCAAAGAAAAAAATAATAGTAAAAATATTAAAATTTAAATATGATAATTTAGAAATTGGGATTTAAATTTTACTTTTAAGTTAACAAAAAAAAAACTCAACAAAACAAGAAATATTTAAGGTTCCCAAAATTTTTGATTTTTTTATTTTTTTTTAATTAATTTATTTATTAATTTATTATTTAAATAAAAAAGGGGTGGAACAAAAACAAAAAAGGGGAAAAATTTGGGTTGAATGGTCAAAAAAATTATTATTTTTAATTTAAAATCATTGCTTAATTTTAGAACAAAAAAAGTTTTGGAATAAGTAAAAAAAACAAAAGAAAATTTTTTAAAAAAAATAGTAAATAAATTTTCATGTCCATTTCTTTTACTTGATTTGGAAATTTAGATTGGGAAAATTAAGTTTTAAAAAATTAAAATTTGATTGTTTTTTAAAAAGGGGTTTTTAAAAAAATTTTGGGAAAAAACCCGTTTTTCCCGGGGATTCAATAACAAAACTTAAAAAATTACACTTCTTTTTTCCCTAAATATCTCAAAAAATTTCCGTTTAAAAAAAATAAAACAAATAAATCAATTTAAATTGACTTTTATTAAAAAAAATTTAAAAAAAACACAATTTTTTAATTTAACTATTACAGAATAAATAACGTACAGAAAAATACACAGTATCTAATTAATAGTATTATGACATTATAATAAATGATGGGTATATTACAAAATTTGATGGCAAAACGTTTTCTTTTAGTAAGAGCAATCCAAAAGATAATATTTTGTTTCATGTTCCCCCCTTGGGGAAATTACGAAATCTATAAAAACAAAATTTTTTACAAAAAAACACCCCTTTAAAAAAAATAAATATTATTTTGATTTCCAAGACAAAACATCATATTTTCAAACACACATACGATAGGGCTGTTTAAAAAACTCCTACTCCCTAATTTGTATTACCAAACCCCCAAACTGGTTTAAAAAAAAAAATTTTGGTAAAAAACTGTCAAACCCCTAGTTGAAGGATATTTTTGGGAAAATAGGCAGGGTGTTCAAAAAAATGTGTTTTAAAAGTGGGGCCCTTTTTTTAAATTCCTACCCAATAAAAATTTCTTTTTTTGAAAGGGAAACCGTAATAAAGTACAATTTTACTTAAGACAATTTTGCTTCTTATTTTTTCCCCAACTAAAAAAAAAGGGCAAAAAAAATTTTTTTTTACATGTTCAAAAACTTCCTAAGAAACGAAAAGAAACCGGGGGGGTTTGTGTTTTTTTTCCCCAAAAATACAAAATTTCAAATTTTGTTTTTTTCATCGGGAAAAAGCTTTAAATTTAAACGAGTATGGTTTAAAATAATGGCTTCTGGGGGCCGCCCACTGTTTAAAAAACCTTGCATTACATATTGGGCCCACATGTTTGGGCCCTTTCCAGAATATGCAAAAAAAAAATTTTCTTCATTTCCCTTTTCCAAACTGCAAAGTCTCGCTGAAAACTTTGCATTGGTAAATGATGACATCATGAGTGTCGGGGGGGGGCCAAAATTTCACCCTTGTCCTAAAAAGTTTCCTGGGCACCCCACTACAAATGTAGGCAATTTCATCTTGGGGGCTTTGTTTAGGGTTTTTTTTTAAAGGGGCCTCTTTGGTGAAAGTTTTTGTCACAAATGTTGCATGGATATGTGGGAAACTGTGTTATAAATTTTTTTTGGGGGGCTCATCGAGGTCATTTTGGGCTTTGAACCTTCATTGCAAAACCTTGCATATGAAAGGCTGGCGTCGACTGTGGACTTTCTTGTGCTCCAAGGCTAAAGCTTTTGAGCTGAATTTCTCATTTGCGTTCTTGCATGGAATTTTTCTTTTTATTCCCTTTTCCCCCCTTTTTTTTCTCTCTGGAATTTTTTCTTGTTGTAAAAAACATCCAAGTGGTCTGTCGTAAGTTCCATTCCAAAAGAGACATGGGCAATGCTTGCGGGTTAAATGATTCCCAGAAAAAACATATCTACTACCGTCATTCTAAATCCTTTTTAAAAAAAATTTTTCACTGCAAAGGGGGAAAAGGGCATTTTCCCTCGTTGTGCTTATTTTTGGGGGTTTTGTATTCATTTTTTTAAAAAGGGGAAAATTCTTCACGTTTCCCACAAAAAAAAAATTTTTTTCCGGGGGGGTTTTTTTTTTTTATGGGCCCCCAAAACTTTTCCCTTTGTTTTGAATCCCGTCCCCCCCCTTTAAAAAACATATATCATTTGTTTAAAAAGGGTTTTTTCATCTATTTTTTTGACTTATTTTTTTCCACCGTTTTAAAAAAAAAAACCCCTTGCCATTACATGAACAACTTTTTTAGGGTTCCCTGCAAATCAGTTTTTACTGAAATTTTTTTTACACCTTTGCATTTTAGAAAGGAAAGACCGCAAGGTACCATTTTGTGGTTTTCAAATTTAACCCCTCACCCGAAAAGTTTTTCTTTAAAAAAAACCCAAAAAAAAAAAGGGCCCTTTTTTTCAGATTTTTTAAGAAAGTTTTTTAAGAGCATTTTTTTTTAAAAAATTCCCCCAAAAAATTTTTTCGCACATATACCCAAAAAATCGTGTCTTTTTTGGGGTTCTTTTTTTTAAAATTTTTTGGGAAAAACTTGTGAGTCCCCAAAAATTTCCCTTTGGGGAAAAAATTTTTTTCAGAACACAATTTACAAGCAAAGGGTTTTTCCCCTTTGGGGGGATTTTTTGTAAGGTTTTCTTCGGGGAAAATCTTACAAAAACCAGCACCCCAAAAGGGGGGTACAGATAAATTTGCAGCGGGGGGGCACCCTTTTGTTTTTTTTCATAAATTTGGTCAAGTGCGGGCTGAGCCGGGCAGCTGAGGAAAAACATTTTCCAAAAATGGTACAACCGTGTCTCCCCCCCCTTTTCCCCCAAAAAAGGGGAAAAGGGAAAAGGGAAATCAGACAGACTTTTTTGGGGTTTTAAAGGTGCTCCACAAAAGGCTGTGGGGAAAAAAACCCCAAAAACCCCCGACAACACTGGAATTAGGGGGAAATGTAAATATCTTTTCGAATCCAGATTTTGTATGCCCCTTTTTATCTTTTTGGGGCACTTTTTTTTTTTTAAAAAAAAAAACCTTTTTCACTGGGGTTTTTTAAAATTTTTTTATCCTTTTTAAAAAATTTTAGTTGGATATACTTTTTAAATTTTTTTTTTCGGGGAACTTGCAGTTTTAGGCCCCCCTTTTGGAAATTTTTTTTCGAGGTTTTTGGGTCTTTGTTTTTCAAAATTTTTTTAAATTTTTTTCCCCAAATTTTTTTTGTGTGCCCCTTTAAAAAATGCTTAAAAAAAACTTTTTGCGCAAAAAAAACCTTTGGGTACAGAAAAAAAAAAAAAAAGGAATGGGGGAAAAAATTTTTTTTTGTTCTCTAAAATGGGAAAAAAATTTTAATGGGGAAAAAGGGCTTTTGGTGATTTTTTTTTTTCTGAAAAAACCCACTACCTAAAAGAAAAAAAACATTATAAACTTTTTAATTTTTATTGAAAAAATTTAAAAAAAACCCCCCCCCCAAAAAAATGTTTACTTTTAATTTGTTTTAAAAAAAAAGGGAAATGCACATTTGGGGGTACGATAAAATAAAAAAAAAATCTAAAAATAAAATTTTTAAAAAAGGGGGTTACTAAGAAAAAAAAAAAATTAACAATTTTTTTATTTTTTTTTTTTAAAAAGTGAAAATTTTTTTTAAAATTTTTATGCGGGGGTTTTAAAATACAGAAAGGTATTTTTCATTTTCCCCCTGTACCCCGCAAAAAAAAACCCAAAAAGGGGAAAAAATTTTTTTTACCCAAAAAAATTTTTAAAACCACAAGAAACTCCCCAAAAACTCTCAATTGAGAAAAAAAATTTTAAAAAAATTTTAAAAAAAAATTTTTTTTTTAAAAGACTGCATCAGTTGGGGGAATTATTCCCCTTTCTAGATTTGGGGTTAAAATTTTTTTGGGTATCAGGTAAAAAAATTTTTTTCCCCCTTTTTGGTTTTTTTTTTCCCCTATACTTTACCCTGGGTTTAACCCCCTTGGGGGAAAGAATGTGGAAAAAACATTTATAGTTTTGGGGGGTTTTTTTAAAAAACCCCCTTTTTCCCCAAAAATATAAAAATTTTTTTAAAAAAAGGGGGTTTTGACAGTAAAATTTAAAATAATTCTTAAGTTATATGTTTTTTTTAATTTTTTTTGGGGGGGAAATTTTTTGGGAAAAAAAAAATTTTAAAATTGGGGGAAATGTAAATGATTAAAAAATTAAAATTAAAAACAAAAATTTAAATATATATAAAAACAATTTTCCCAAAATGTGTCAAAAAAAATGTAAGTAATCTTCTAAAGATAGACAAGCTTTTCCTTTTTTCATGCGGAAAAAATTTTTTTAAACAAAAAAATTTTTAAATCATGAGTTTTTTTGTATTTTATTTTTTATTTTGAAAGATTTTAGCATCCCCCACCAAAAAAAAAAACCTTATTTGTTTTTCCAAACAAAATTGGTTTTTAAAAAAATTAATTTGTGAGAAAAAAAAAAAACCCAATTTTTTTTCCCCTTTCCATGCGTTCAAAAAGGTTTGATAAAAAAAAAAATTTAATTCCCCAATTTTTTAAGCTTAAAATTTTTTAAAAAGGGACAATAACATGTTTTAAAAAATTGGTTTTTAAAATTTTCTGACATAAATCTATATGGATAAAATTTTTTTAAAAAATATCGAAAACTTAAAAAATATGCAACAATTTTTTTGTATTGCACTTTAAAAATTAAAATTTTACATAAAAAGAAGTTTTTTTAAGTTTTTGTACCCAAAAAACATACAAAATAATTTAAAAATGCCAAAAAGTATGTCAAGTATTTTTTTTTTTTAAATGGGGAATTTAAATTTTTTTTTTCTACAATTATCATAATTTTCTTAATTAAAAAAAATATTCTTTTTACACACTTTTTTTTATTTTTTTTTTAATTAATTTAATTTTTAAAAAAAATTTAAATTGGACACAAAAAATCACTTTTGTAAAAAAAAATATTTTAAGAGGTTTTTTATTTGAAATTTAACTTTTTGTACAGTACATCCTTTAAAACTTTAATAATAATTTGTCAATTAGACTGTCAAATTCAGGTTTAAAAAATAAGATAAATTATACTTTAAAATTTTTAAAGCTTTACAAAATTTGTCATCAAGAATAATTTTTTTTTTCCCCCTCACCTTAATTTTAAAAAAAAATAATTTTTAATAATTTTATTAAAAAATGGAATCATAAATGGAAATGCGTTTTATTGCCCCCCCCCCCCCCCCCCCCCCCCCCCCCCCCCCCCCGATAATAAATTTTTTATTAAAAACTCCCCTGTTACGTCGTAATCATCGGATATGACCGCTCGATGGAGCAGCCTACGATGAGTTTTTTTTCCCATGAAATTCCGATATACTCAAGAAGAAATCGAAAAGATTCTGATGAGTAATACTCGAAACCTCATCGTCCGATAGAATTTAGTACACTTTCCGATAAAAACCAACAGTTTATTGACATTTAGTACAAAATTTTAAACGAGATGGCGGGCACTATTTTTCTGTTGGTCAGGTAATATTCGTACCGGTATTATGGGGAAAAAGAACCAGGGAATCTCGACTCCCAGCTTTTGCCTTGCATCGAGGGGACTGTGCATACTCATCGCGGCTATGGAAGCTTTTTGTGTGTTTCCCCTGTAATTAAAGAGGTCAAAAAGGTATTTGTTAAAGAAGTTTTATGTTTTTGATTAAGAATTTTAATTTTGATTTTTCTTTTGCAAGTTGTAAATTTCTTTTAAATATTACTTTATTTAAGTCCCAAAAACACTAATAGAAATATGTTAAATTTCAAAATAACTCTTGCTAACTTATGTATTGAAAAGTTTTTTTTGGGTTTAGAATATTTATTCAATAATGTATTTTTTTTAAGACAAGTTTATCAAAAACTAATCATGGCAAAAAAAAAATTAAATTAATTTTTAAGTAAATAAAAAGAAATAGGTTATAGATAGTAAAAATAAATTTTTCTTTTCACGCAATCAAAAATGTTGTGTGTAAAGTAAATGAAAAATAACTATTACCAGTTTGAACTTGAAATTTTTTGGAAATGAATTCGAAAGTTTTCGAAATAATTCAACGCAATTTGATATACTAAAATTAAAAAAAAAACCCAAATTTTCAGTTTTTTATCGTTTGCGATATCGATTCGTCATAATTTTCCCATGAAACGTCATTGATCGAATTTTCACCTTTGGGCCGATACCGAACGATGATTTTTATCGATAGAATTTTCGTTCGCCGATTTCTGATGTGTCGTCTCGTGAACTTTCTAATTACGGATGCGATACTGGTGAGTTTTTTGCTTTAAAACCGATCGACGATCAATTCCCGATCGAGCAAATTTTGAGAAAAAAATGCTACTAGGGCAGTCATTATTAAAAAGAGGTAAATAATAAAATTAAATAGAGTGGCATTTTAAAATATCAACAAATGGCAGCTGCTAATCAAAATCTTTATAAAAAATGCAAACCCAAATACACATACTTATTCGGAAAATATAGGCGCAATAAAAGTTTCCCTACTAGAATTTTTTTTAAACTGTTACCACATGCAAGACTTAAGAACAAATTAAGGTTATGAATTTTTTTTTTAAAGAAATAATGTAGGTGAACATTATTTTCTTTAAAAAAAATAATAAACTTGTCAAGGTTAAAAATTTATAAACCTAAATTTTACTGTACTTTGAGTAAAGTTTTAGTTGGTATAGATTTTGTACAAAAATAAATGGCAATGCGAAAAACCAATACATTGGACACCCTAAATTGGCATCTAATATTTTTTTTATAAAATAATGTTTAAAAATTATTTAAAATTTTGCTAATTTATACAAAAATTAAAGCATTTTTTCGTTTAATCAATGCAATGAATATTTATCCATATTTATTTTGCTTGTGTAGGGACATAACCAAAAGGGGGAATATGGGGAAAAAAGTACCATCCCGAATTCTTACAATTTATCAAAATATACCTTACGGCTATGTTAATGTAATATCCAATAAATTATTAGTACATTAACCCCCCCCCCCCCCCCCAATAAAAAACTTGCACATATGTAGATGGGGAAAAGGTCATAAAAATAAAGAATCTTCTATTTCAAAAGTCCTGCAAATATAAATAACAGCTGCGACAAAAAAAATATTCAATAAATTTCTGTAATAAAAATAAAAATATTAATAAATTTCTGTAATACAAATAAAAAATTTAATAAAATTCTGTAATACAAATAAAAACCCCAAGTGTGTTCATTGTACAATAACTTTTAACTCTAAAGGGGGTGTGATCTTATTCATTGGTTCTTATAAATACTTATAACAAATCAAATCAACATTTTAAATCAAAAACAGACAAATATCTAGAAATCAACTACATTTTCTGTATGTATTACGTTTCATTTCATATGCCTACAATTTCGAATTTTTTAAGTAGTAACATTAAACTCCTGAAATAACTGAGCATTCGATCCCTCAAATCCCTTACAAGTTATTTCATTTACACATTCCCGCATATTGTACACAACCCCATATTTTGCAAGGACGCTATGGGCACCTACACAAACATCTTAAGTAGAAGCGGCATGCAGTAAAAATTATTCATTTTTCAAAATCAAAAAGTTGGTAAAATACTTACTATACTAATTAAAACCCTATTACATGAACTTTACGTTCAATGATTATCATTTAAGTATGATTTCACAAGAAAAAACTAAACGATCACTTTTCTAAATTCCTAAATTTTCATACTTGCCCATCAATATTCAATATTACTAACAAATAAATTCACACAGCTTGGTTCGGAAAAATCGATACCGAAACTACGTTTTGGTTTAGTTGGAATTAACTTCTGACAGTGAGCAGTCCTTAAAAATGGAAAATATATCTTAAAATTTTTATATAACTGTTGCGTTGTCTTGTATTGCAATTTAATTGTTTTTAGCTACTTTTAAATTATTTCCCAGTGCTCATGTTTTGTCCCACCCGTCTCGTAGCTCATGTTCAGGAGCAAAACGTATTTGTTGTAATTGTGTTTTTAGAGTTGGCATCTTTGTTTTTTTGAAGAAAATAAATGTGTTCGTGAATCGAAAGTTAAGTGTCGTTTGTCTTGTAAATTATTGAAACTTTCCGTCATTCCTTGTTGGAGATAAGTCAATTAACCAATTTTATACCGGAATATCTGTTCCCGAAAAGACTTTGTGAAATAGTGGCGTCCGCGACAGGGACGGATACCGGTACGAAGATGACAGCAACCCAAGAAGAACAGATGACGGAATTGGCGTATTGCAAGACCCGGAGAACTGTTATGAGAACAGCGTTCACCAAGATGGTAAATGAAATAAATACTTTATTAAAAGAAGAAATAATAGAGAACGATAAAATAAATATTGTATTTTGTATGATTGGTGCGAAAAATGATGAGATGCTTCAACTTAACGAAAAGATTCTAAATTTGAAGATTGCTACTAAAGTAGAGAGTTTAGATGAGGAAATCGATAAGGCCGATGAATATTATAGAACTTTTCTCAAAGTACAGGCCAGTGTTGCTGCTATTAACCTCACTAGTGTTGATGTGGCGAGTGTAGATAGTGTTAACAAGAGAAGGTTTAAACTTCCGAAGCTGGAGTTAAGACAGTTTGATGGTAATGTAAAGGATTGGCTTCAGTTTTGGTGCCAGTTTCAGAAAATAGACTCGGACGATGAAATTGATTCAGCTGACAAATTTCAATACTTGATTCAGGCTACAGTTAAGGGGTCCCGGGCCAGGGATGTTGTCGAAAGCTTTCCACCCACAGCTAAAAACTATAGCAAGGCACTTGAGTGCTTAAAGTCCAGATTTGGTCGTGACGACATGTTGGTTGAAGTTTACATAAGAGAGTTGCTCCAATTAGTTTTGAAGAATGCATCATCTCAAAGACCCAACATGTCAACTCTGTATGATAGTCTCGAGTCGCATATCAGAGCATTAGAGAGCCTTGAAGTGACAACTGAAAAGTGTGGTGCGATGCTGTATCCCCTAGTTGAATCCTGCTTGCCGGAAGAACTGTTAAGGGCCTTTTCTAGAAGTTCGCAATATGTGGCTGGAACTGATACTAAGAAACGACTTGAAGGTCTTTTGAAATTCTTGAAGTCAGAAGTAGAGTCTGAAGAGAGGATAAGCCTGGCTATGTCTGGTTTCGGACTCAAACCCAAGGTTAAGAAGCAATATTATACAGCTCCTGATTCTATACCGACAGCTGCAGGTCTGTTGACTACTAGCAACACTAACCAAGATAATAAAGGTTGTTCCTTTTGTTCGAAGCAACATGACACAATGAATTGCTTTAGTGCTCAGAAGATGACATTGAGTGAAAAACAGAAAATCCTCAAGGATAAAGGTTGCTGCTTCAGATGTTTATCTAGAGGTCACCGTAGAAATCAATGCAAAATCTTCATGAAGTGTCTTGTGTGCTCTAAAGGACATGCTGCACTTATGTGTCCAGAATTATATTCTCACAAGAAGTCTGATGGTGGTAAAGATGTGGCTGGTGCTCAGGAAGAAGATTCTTCTAGGAATGAAAAATCTGTCAATTTATCCAGTTTGTCACAATCACCAATGGTACTACTGCAAACATTAGTTGTAAAACTCAAGGGACCACATTCAGTGTGTAATGTACGTGCCTTAATCGATACAGGAAGTCAAAAATCGTATATTCAAGGATCCACGGCTGTGAGAATGGGATTTAAACCTATTAGAGAAGTAACCATTGCTCATTCCTTATTTGGTGGGAAGAAGACTCAAGAGCAACAGCACAACTGCTATAAAATAGAGTTGGGTAGTTTACAAGGGCATTTTCTTTGCAACTTTGAAGTTTTGGATGAAAAGGTAATTTGTGATAGCATCTCATCAGTGGTGGATGGTCCTTGGATGGAAGAATTGAAGAGTTTAAAGATTTCAATCCATGATGTTGAAAAGAGGCCAGGTCCCATAGAAATATTAATTGGTGCTGATGTTGCTGGTAGATTGCTGACAGGTCGTAGAAAGATTTTGAAGAGTAATTTAGTTGCTGTGGAAACTCTTTTGGGGTGGTGCTTGATGGGTAAGCTACCTGAAAATGATGTTGTAGAAAGCGCTGCAATGCTGGTGACATCATTACTACTTAGAGAAGCAAGCATCACAGACATGTGGGATCTTGATGTGATTGGTATTTCTGACCCTGCAACAAAGAAGTCAAAGAAAGAGACAGAATTTTTTGCTAAACAACAGTTTTTGGATACAGTCACTGTAAATAAGGAAGGTCGTTACGAGGTTTCACTTCCGTGGTCACAAGATCATCCCCCTCTTCCTAGTAACATGGATTTGGCTTTCAAAAGACTGGAATCTACTACAAGAAAACTTGATTCTGAGAGTACGTTCTCTGTTTATGATAAGGCTTTGAAAGAGTGGTTAGATTTGGGCATAATCGAAGAAGTGCCACTTGATCAACATGTAGAATCTGAACACTATCTTCCACATCGACCAGTTTTTAAAGCAAACAGTACAACAAAAGTTAGGCCAGTTTTCGATGCTTCTGCGCGGGGAAGGTTATCTCCATCGTTAAACCAGTGCCTGGAGAGTGGACCTAATTTGATTAATCTCGTGCCTGATCTCTTTCTAAAATTTCGTGAACTAAAGTATGGTGTTGTTGCTGACATAGAGAAGGCCTTTTTTGATGATAAGCATTAATCCTCTTGAAAGAGATGTACTAAGGTTCTTGTGGTGGAATGATCAGAGAGAGCTGAAGATTTATCGACATGCGAGAGTTGTTTTTGGTGTAAACTGCAGCCCTTTTTTGTTGGCATCTGTCATTGAATTCCACTTACTAAAGCTCTCTGAAGAATCTGGTTGTGACAAACAGATGCTTATGAAACTTTTAAGGAGTTTTTATGTTGACAACCTTCTTGCAAGCTTTTCCACTCAAGAGGACTTGCTAGAATTTATGAGAATGTCTCAAGAAGTTATGAGGCTTGGTAAATTTAATCTCAGAGGATGGGAGTACACAGAAGATGGTACTACCCCTACCACGTCTTCAGTCTTGGGAATGTTGTGGAATAAAACTGAGGATACCTTGGCGATCAATTTAGACTGGCTGGAGGATTTAGAAGTTAAAAAGATAACAAAGCGAACAATTCTTTCTGTTGCCCATAAGGCATTTGATCCTATCGGCTTGGTTTCTCCAGTTTTCGTGTTACCTAAACTTTTGCTACAGAAGCTGTGGAAAAAGGGTTTGTCCTGGGACATGGAAGTTGACGATTCAACAAAAACTGAATTCTTATCGTGGTATAAGGAACTGATTTTTTTGAATCGTCAACTTCCATGTCCCAGGACAAACCTGCAAGAAGGTTGTCAACATAAAAACTCCTTAAAAGTTTGGGCACGTAGCTCATTTTCAGGTAGCTTACCCATCAAGCACCACCCACCACTCATTTAATAGTGAAAGTTTTATTTAATACTAAACAACGAATGTCCGTTATTCTCACATGTTGAAAAAGAAATATTAATTGATGGAAGTGATGGAGGCCTTATTGTTTTCAATCCTCATAAAGGCCCGTTTCCACTAGCGAGTTTAATCCAGATCAACTTAAGCTAGCTTAAATTTGATCCAGTTCGGAAAAAGTGCCGTTTCCACTAGCAAACTTTGATCCGGTAGTCTCGAACCCAGAATTTTTCAAAATGTGTTTTTTTTGGGGGGTTTCGAGAGTAGCGTTTTGTTTATATTTACAAATGTCAAATTGCATCATTCAAAGATTCAATCTGTCTAATGCAAAATCACCTAATTAACTAATATTTAATTAAATTATTTGTGCTTTACGCTGCCTATGATAGCTAAAGTTCTAATTTTTGTTACAATATAAAGATGATATTGCATTTAAAAAAGTCTATGAAAATTAGTCAGTACCTGCAGAAACCCCCGACTGTAGGAAGAAGTGAATATAGTTAATTAAAATATATCTAACGCAATAAAGAAACTTATTTCAACAATTAACTTCATTTCTTCCGAGAGAAAATCAAAATCTTTGAGTTTTTTTTTCAAAACAATTTCGATTAAAATGATCAAATTAAATGGGTTTTTATAATTTACTGATCATAAAGATATTTATATTACAAGTGCCTTCAAAATAGCTACAAGACTGCATAGGCCATAGATATACCTCTGAGGGATACAGACGTATAAACCCGTCACCTAACTGTCTGGTTTTCCAGCAACACACATAAATTAAAAATATATATATATATAAATTGAATAACTTTATTTAATTTTAAAATTGAAAGCATGGAGGAGCCATTTATAACCATCTACTATAGAAATATATTTTTTTTTAAATATTTAAGAAATTAAATTTTTGGTTAAAACTTAATTTAAATCTCATGCATTGAAAACGAATTTACACTTCAGCTAATTTGTTTATCCCTCAGAGGGACATACAATACATCAAACTGGTTCCCAACTTTGTAAAAAATTATCAAATTAATTTTTTCTAAATCAAACATTCATCATTACATAAATTTAGTATATTTTAAAATCAAGTTAAAAGCAACAATATAAAAGCACACACATCCAAAAAATGAAATGCTGTTTATTGAACAAGGTTTATTTAAATACAAATTTGGACACAGAATTGTTCTTGAAGTAGTACCATCAGAGTTATTTAGTCTTAATTTGGTTCATCATTTCTTGATCAGTAGAGTAAAAACCAAAAAACACCCATAATTGATATCAATAAATGACACACAAAAATGAGCATCATTTAGTCATGTTAGCCACGTCTCCTGAGAACAAAAGTATGATTGCTAACTGACGTTTAGATGTTCTTTCTTGGCTTAGGCAATAAAAGTTGGAAAGTTGGCATCCGAAATTTTAAAATATTAAATGCTAAACTTGTATCATAGTTATGGACAAATTAATGAGCATAGTAGCACACAAACACTTCACAACTGATGCTATCTTGCTGTAAACAATGCAAAGGACAATTTACCTGGAAGTCTATTTTAAATATAGATTTTAAATTTTTTAATTAAAGATGTTAATTCCACTTTGAAATCATTCTTTTGTGGATCATAAACATCAAGTGTTTCTGTATTTTTATCAACCTTAACTAAAATCCAATGCAAATTACCAACACAAATAGGAATCAGTAAATTTGAATAGTCATAAGAGTCTACCAGTAAAACACAAGTTGACATTGTCTGGGCAACTGTTGAATGCTACCCGACTTTTTACATAGAATATGAAAGAAAGCATCAACAATTTCGTCATACAACCAACCTCGGACAAATTCATTATTAGATATTAATTTTAACTCTTTTTCCTCTTCATCACTTACAGATGTATCAATCCCAGGAAAGTTAAAGAGTGACCACCAATAGTGTTTGGGACGGAATCGGAATTTAAATCGGATGTGAAGGAATCGTCACAAATTTTGATGCGCTTAGATGGAGAATTACCTAAACTTATTTTTCTCTTTTTAGAACATATTTTTTGTCGGCGCTTGCTTGTTTTAAATAAATTAGATTGAGGTACTAGTTTTTGATTTGGAGGAACTTTGGAATAGGGAATAACACTGTTAGATTTTAAGTAATCAGCATTAACGATACCCTCAGAAACTGAAGCCAATGTATTTAAAGAAGTCAAAATATTCCATAAAAAGACATCTTGCACCGCCGAATTTTTTATCAATTTTAACAGCTTGTCACATAATTTCTCGCAGGCAGCAACTCTGTTTTCATGTAAGAGTGGGTTATACATATTGTAAGTATTAACAGAATAAATGTCAACTTTATTATTGAAAGACACATTTAAATCTAAATCATCAGATTCGCAAAGTTCTTCACTACAAGTAGTTTTTTTTGTCTAAAGTTGTTTAGGGCATGCACTTTATGTTTACATAGATTTACACAATCTGTATCTGGGCAAGTGCACCGGTACAAATGACTGCATAATGAGGTACAGCACCTTTCAGCATATTTAAAATAACAGTAGTCTTGCAATAAACAAGTTTCATGTACAAGAGTAACTGTGTTTTATGTTTTATCACTGATTTATATCACTGATTTTCTGATTTAGAGCGTCAAGATTTGGAACATAATAACGGTGGGTGAGCATAATAATCTTCTTCACAAGGTATAACAGCCGATACAACAACCTTTACCTGTTGTTTTTATTAAAAAACTGATTGTTCAATATGAGAAAAAATTAAACAAACAGAAACTTAAGCTAGATTAAATAGTTAATCGTGTTCCCTGAACTAGATTAACTTAATCGCGTTCGGAACTGGATTAACTGCCCAGCTCATGACGTTTCACTTAGGCTCCGCCCTTGATCTAGATTAAGTTCGCTAGTGGTGCTCTCTTCGCTAGTGCTCTCCACATGCCGCCCGCCGTAGTTTCGGTTTGAGTGTGTTTCGTTGGACGTAGTTATTATGATTATTATTGCTATTTTATAGTGATATTTTTCCGAATTTGGAAAGTTTAGTATTGTTTAGTGGGTCGGCCGGCGCTTCTAAAAATTAGGTTGATTTGAAGATACGAAGATGCTGGGGTAAGATTTTACCCCAGCAAGTGATCTCGAAGAGTTGGCGAGTTTTTCCACAACGACTTGAACATATGAGGCCGACAATCTAGGTATGAAAAAGAAGTTGAGAAAGGAACAAAGATGAATCGCTGTTTCAATTCATAATTCATTCACTGTTCAATTTAACAAACGTTCGACTTTTTAAATATCAATAACTCAAAAACTACGATTTCAAAAACAAGTTACTTTTTTGTCAATGTACTAAAAATAATCTACTTCTAAGCTGTCAATGTTCAGACCATTAATTTATTTAACTTGGCCCAAAGATAAATTACAATTTTTACAAGCGTTCACTTATTCATGAAGATGATTCTTCAGCATAAAAGAGCTTTTATAATAAATTCCCTCGATAAAAAGTATAGTTTATAAAGAACCCATAATTACTTAAAGTATGCAGAACTAAATAAAGTTACCTGTGAAGTGTGACAAATCTTTTTTTACGCCACTCTTTGCAATTAAGAACTACACAAGAATTTGGCATCTTGTACGATTTACTTAAAAGTACCGCAATTAAAAATATTTTTCTGCTGATAAAAAAAAAATTACATAATTAAGAATAATCCAACGTTGGACGAATTTAATCAAATATTTATGATTAAAGCCAGAAAAAAAATAAGAAATATGGTTAAAAATCGTCAGCAAAAACATTTTAAAAAAAACTCCCTGCGGCTGGATGTTAGAAACCCACGTGACTGGGGAACATATGTGAGTCACCATTCAGGTTTGCTAGCCTACACTTATCTGGTTTTTAGGTATGGCGACAATTGACTTAGTTCTAACGAAACAGTAGCGAAGTTGCCATTTGTTGCAACTTTTCTCATCTTGAACGATTTTCATGTTTGGTACGTTTTTAGAAGATGCTTGACTATTGAATGAGCAGTCCATCCTATTTATGTCTATGATCGCGCGCAGCCACTGGTATGTTTTAACCCAAGAAAAACTTTTCTATAAAATGGGGTTCTTGCAGAAAAAGAAGGCTTGGCCATAACTAGTCAAGTTAAAAAGAAAACCAAGTTCAATAAAAGTTGCTGAGGTATAAAAAAACAATTTATCTTGTTTTACGTCAACTTTTATCCTTATGTAGTTATAAATCCTTACTATTAGACAAATGTTTGTGTTCTTACTTCATTTTATACAAAGAAATTTTACAATTACATTAGAATGAAAATGAAACTTTATTTCAAATTTTATAGTATTATTTGTACATCTCAAATCCATTTGGGATTCATTTTAACATAAAGTCGACTCTTCAAATAAAATTTGCATGTAAACTGGGTAGTTTTGCACTTCACATTGTTTACTAAATTTATTACAAAAGTTCTATTTGAAAAAATTCATTAAAAAAATTTAGTTAAAAGGTTTAAAATGCATCAGTCGCTGAGGGCTGTAATGCGAAATTTCCCAGACCAGAGTCCTTTTCATTTCATCAACCTTGTCTACCACCTCCCTGACCACCTTGTCCTCCCGGCGGGCTACCCCCTCCTTGACCTCCTTGTCCTGCAAATCCACCACCTTGTCTGCCTCCTTGACCTCCCTGTTCTCCAAATCCACCACCTTGTCTGCCTCCTTGACCTCCTTGTCCTCCAAATCCACCTTGTCTGCCTCCCTGACCTCCTTGTCCTCCAAATCCACCTTGTCTGCCTCCTTGACCTCCCTGTCCACCAAATCCACCTTGTCTGCCTCCTTGACCTCCTCCTTGGTTACCACCTTCAAAATCACCACCTTGTTCTCCACCACCTTTAAATTAAAAAAAAATAGATATTTTCAAATTTAACGTTTTATTCGGTAACAAAAGACAATGCAATACATATAGTAAATAATAAGTTTTTAGCAGTTAATATAAAAAAAAAAGAAAAGAAGGAAAAAATCTTCAAGAAAGGTTATTAGTTTCATACCAATAAATTATTATTATTATTATAGTTCAAATGAATTTTTTTTTTTTGCATTCATAATGCGTGACACATTAATTTACGAGATTTGAATTTACTCAGTATTACCAGTGGTATTACTTAGTAAAAGTATGTATAAAATATTAATCACAAATCATGAAATTATAGTGTAATGCGTACTTTTAAAAATCCCCGAAGAATACTCAATTATCAAATTTAAACAATTTAAAAATTATAAATAGTGTTACCATCTGTCCATGAACTACGTAATCCGTTTAATAAATTACCAGATGTTATTTTTCATTCAAATTCGTTTAGTTGTCATAAATATTTTCAACAACTAAACGAATTTGAAGAAGAATAAATTTTGAACAATACTTTGACCGATATTGCGATTTAAAAAAATAAAGCGTTAGCCCTATGACACTGACAAGGACACTTCCTGGTGAATGAGACCGAATAAAAAAAAATTTATGATTAATGTATAGGCAGACGTTTATTTAAATGATAAATGTAGCTGACTTATATGGCTCTTTAATCCCACTTTTTGAAATTGGTTCGAATATTTTGTTGTAAAATTATTTATTGAAACTTTAAAAAAAAATACTCTATATTTCTATTAATTTCAAAAAGTTGGGTTATAGATCCCTGAAAGTCAGCTACATATACAATATCTTATAAAAACAAATAGGTTTGTAACAGAATCTGTCACTTAAACCCAATTCCACACAACAGTTGTATTTAATAGGTAAAAAGGCTTCAAACACAGCATTAATTTCATATTAAACATTTGCATGCTAAATTTGGCTAGTTTCATTTATTTTATTTCGAAAATTCAATAATTATTACTTATCGTTTGCAAAAATTAATTTATTTTCAAAGAATAAATATGTAATATTCCTCGCTTTTAAATAGAATGAAAACATTTCATATCAAAATACAAAGAATCTCGTAGTCGACGTGATTTCAAACTGATCGATGTCGCAAAAATAATTTTATTTTAATTTATTGTCTGAAAGAATTAAAGTTTCTCGAGCGATTGTTGCGAATGGCAATGGTGATTTAATTCTAATAAAAATGGCTTCCTATGCTTTTTAAATGAGCATTAAATGTTGCAGTTTTTAAATAATTGAAGTACTTCGAATTCGAATTCTTTTCTGAAATTTTCAATGTATTCTAATTTCGATGCGCTGAATTTTTTGATGTATCACACTTGTCCGTAGCATTTGTAGTTTGGGATATGAAAGTGGGTGACAGACAGACAAACGGACTGAACGATTATAATACCTTCCACTTTTTACGTTATAAAACGTAGTGTGGAAGCTAAAAAATGCAATGTGACTTAGAGAGTCGTTTTTTTTTTTTCATTGGATTAATTATCCATTGGATTTTATTCCATTCGGGTTTTTTTTTCACACTGGTCCTTTAGTTTGGAGACAAGCGGTCATTTGATCTAATTCGCTCGTAAAACTTTACGAATTTTGACCTACCCCGACCTCGTCCTCCTTGACCTCCTCCAAATCCACGACCAGGAGGTGGACCTCTTCCGTTAGGTCCTTTTCCCCTTCCTCCTCCGCCTCCTCTTGGTGGTGGCGGTGGTGGTGGTTGATCGCCTTCATCTTCTTGGTCATATTCTTCATTTTGACTTTCGACGTTAGGAACCATTAGCATGCAGAATAGAGCCATGTAAAGTGCGACAAACTAAAAGATAAGGAAAAAATATAGGTTTTGTGCCAAAAGTATCGTCTGTGATCGTTTTCATCTTCTTCGTCATATTCTTCATTTTGACTTTGGACGTTAGGAAGAAGCAGCATGCAGAATAAAGACATATAAAGGGCGGCAAACAGTAAGATAAGGGGGAAAAAAATTAGGATTTGTTAGGTACTGTGCCAAAAGTCTCATCTATGATCGTTTTCATATTCTTGGGTCATATTCTTCATTTTGAATTTGGACGTTAGGAAGAAGCAGCATGCAGAATAAAGCCATGTAAAGGGCGGCAAACTGTAAGATAAGAAAAAAAAAATTGGTTTTGTTAGGTACTGTGCCAAAAGTCTCATCTGTGATCGTTTTCATCTTGGAAATTATTCTTCATTTTGACTTTGGACGTTGGGAAGCAGCAGCATGCAGAATAAAGCCCTATACTGGGCAACAAACTAAAAATATATGTAAAATTTTTGGCTTTTATTAGGTACTATGAAAGTAGTCTGCAGCCATGGTTCCACTTAAAAATTCCACAAACGTTAAGCGTATTTAGAACCAAAAGTGTATAAAGGGAGACAAACTAAAAGATAAGGAAAAATTTTAGCTTCTTGTTAGGTACTATGCCAGTAGTCTGCAGATATATGGTTTCACTTGAAAATATCGAAAATCAAAATTTCACTAATGTTAAACGTCAATCAGAACCAGAAGGGTATAACTCCGAAATCGGACAAATTGTAATTTTTTATTATCTTAAATTTTCTAAGTTGCTGAGTCTGTGACATGAGACAAAGAAGTGCGATATAAATTAGCACTGATTTTTTAAATTTCAAAGTATTTTCTCCAAAAGTTTAATAATCGAATAGTTTATGGTAATAATGTAGAGATGAATATTGTGTCTAATTTTAAAAAGAAAAAGTAGAATTCAGAGAGGTATAATAAATATTGATAATTTGTTTGATAATCTGTTAAGGATGCACTCGAGCCAAGTTTATAAACAATCAAAATAGGCTTCTACCTAGAGAGGCAAAATTTCAAGGGTAGTGGCAGTTTGGAAATCAATTAAAGTATTAATATGAAATATTTCAAGAGTTAATAATTTCATTTTTTAATGAAAGAAGTAAAAGCATCAAGTAAATAAGGAAGTCACAAATTAGATTACATAACTTATTTTGTAAACCATCAATTGTCGTTATATTTAAACTAAATGAACTTTTTGTGTCTACAAAAATAATAACCCCCCAATATGAAATCTAGCCTTTTGTGATATATTCTTAAACCTTATCCTAACTTCAATCTGTTTGTACCATCCACTGCATTCATCCACTGTGCATGAACAGGTATGTCCCAGGCAGCAAGCGTAATCGGCGAATGGTTGGCGAATCATCGATTTCATCGGCAAATGATTGGAACTTTTTTTACGAGATCGGGAAGACGTCGCGCCAACTTGTCACTCCAACGTCTACAAAAACCGGTCGCTTTGTGAGATCGGATAGAGATGGGGCTGAAGTCGTCTGCCAATCAGTCGATTTTTTGGTATTTTAAGCGTCGGTTTACGAGGTCGGCCCGACCTCGTCAGGCGATCAATTAAAAGTGGTCGTTTGTAGTGATTGGGCCGATGTCGGTACGATCTTTCAATTCGATCATGAAGATAATAAATTTTATAGATTATAAAATAAATTAAAAAATCTAGTGACAAGCCCTGTGATGAGTGAAACGAAGTTTTCTATTTATTTTAAACTTAATAAGCTTAATTTCTGAAATGTTGCGTTTAATACATTTATCAAGAATATATAATCTTAATATTTTCAAAATCGATAAAGATTTTGTCGAATCCATTAATTTTATCCGCGAACTTCATAATCGAAAACATTGCAATAGCAGAGTTTCTTCAAAGTTCCGTTGGGTGCCCACTCAGGTGTCGACCTCCTCACTTGACCAGGGTTCTAAATTACCCAGGTAGCACAACAATGTTGGCCGACATTCTACCGACATCGGCCAACATTGCGAAAGTCGAGGAATGTTGAACGTTGTAATCGCGACATCTGTCGACATTCACAGGCATTGGGAATTTTTTAAAATTAGTATGACTTTAAATTCATTTTATTTTGATGTTGGAAGAATGAAACAATAATGTTAATAATAATGCAGATAATTTTTTAGTCATTATTTAAATAAATAATAATTTTTGAAAATATTCGAATATTGTGGGGACATCTGGCGACATTGTGGATACAACGTCGATGAAACAACATTGGCCAACATTGATCGATGTTTACTAGGTACTCGATTCACGTGAGTGTTAAGCCTACTAAGTGACGCGCGGAAATAGGACTCTTCGAGTGCTTTAGGGATGTTAGGTTTTTTTAAAAACGGGTTTTAGGTTTATCGGTGGCGCTGAGATCAACATAAAAACGTTAGCTTTATGGTTTGTTTACATCAGGGAGGAGAGTATGATCAAGGCTGTATTTCTTTTAAGTTTTCGATTATTTTAGTCGTTTAAAATAGTAAAAACGCCAGCTTTAATGAAAAAAAATCAAAAACTATTTGTATAATGAGTTGTAATAGAAAGTCGAGAAACAAACAGTATCATTGTTTTGTTCCTGGCTACAGATCGAACAGTAAGAAACTTTCGTTGTTTTCTGTGCCAAAAAATGCAGAAGTTCTTGAAACTTGGATGAAGGCAATCTTTTGAAGTGCACTTTGAAGAGGATTTTATTGAGAGCCATTATAAATGCATAATTAACAATGAAGTTTTAATGCCTAGAGGTAAGACTGTTATAAACAGAGTCAATTCCAACCAAATTCCCTGACTTTCCCCATTATTTATCAAAGAAAGTTCCTGTAAAACGTAAAACAAAAAAATTCGGTAGAAGGAGAAGAAAAATCTTGAAGATTAGTGAACCAGAAATTGATTTTAACGCTTAGAACATCACAGAAGAAAATAATATCGAGGACATTTACAACATAGCTTTGCCTTCAAAATGTGGATCAAAGTTACGAGAAAAATCCAAATGTCATAAGTTTCTGTTCATGGAGAGAGGCAAATCTGTGTGCTTTGCCCTGCAAACAAATTGATGTTGAGAAGCTTCGGGATACATATACCTGCACTGGATACGTGAAGAACATTTCTATTTTTACAAAACCGGTAGAAGCCAAGACATTAGAAGGCCTTATCAAAAAACTCGACAAGTGTATGTGAAGGAGTTGGAACTGTAATTGAATTTAGATCCGATATTCAGATGGAAACATTAAAATTGATGGAGAGGTCCTTCGCTTAAAAAAGTGCAAAGGGACAGTAGAAAGTGAAGGGAAGTTTTGCTACTTCTGTAGACTTTTATTTCGTATTTGTATGACTGGGAAATCCATGCTCTTAATGAAGGTGGTTTTATTATCAACAGTTTTATCACTTGTCTAGTATTTGACCAAAGTTTAAATTTCAAATATCTTTTGACTTCGTGTATAAGCCAAGATAAAATTGAAAGTTTATTTGCAGTGATTCGACAATGTAAAGACTGCAACGATTATCTTGCATCTTTTTGAGTTTTTGACAATTGTAGAATGTCTAAGTTTTTACAATTTAGCACGGCCACCTAAAGTATGCAATGTAGAAACCGATATCATTAATTCTTTATTAACAGAACAGGATAATCAAACTGTAAGTAGCAACACTTTCGGCACTGTCTGTGACGTAAGCACGTAAAGTATCATTTTCGCAACGATTTATGAATGAATATGATATAAAAAAGTGAACTTTTTTGCACGTTGTTATAAAAAGATTGTTAAGATAATGCTGGATTTAAAATAAATTTCTTTTTTTTTTTAAATATGTATATTTCATAATTGTGTAAGATGTTTTAGTGAATTATCTGTCATAAAATTAATGATGGACTATTTGATCAATTTTATTCTTGGTAAAGTGTAAATATCAAATCCCCCATATTGTATTCAGTGCTACAGTAAATATAGACATGAATATGTACTTGAATAAATATAGAACAGTCTAATTAGTTATTAATTTTATGATTTGTTTTTTGTGAAACATTTAATACAGAAGCTTTAGCAATATTTCTAAAGCTTCTGTACGAATTAATAATTGTTTTTTTTAATATATTAAAGTAGAAAATACATAACTATCTAAAACATGAAATTTAATCAAATTACATGTAAAAAATAGTTTAATTGAAGTTTGTGCATAAGATTTACAGATTTTGTCAAGAATTTAACAGTTTTTCTACACTTTAATTATATGAAATAAAACCTATACCCAATGGAGGTAGGTAAACATATTTTTATTCAATTCTACCTACAGTAATTTTTCGTCTTCTAATGGTATCGACCATCCCTATATAAATACATCCAGAGATGTTTGTGTAGTTAACTTTAAACAATCTGGGAAAAATATGTGCTATGTATCAGATATTTAATATATGATAATAATACGTAAAATTTGTTTTAATTTGACTCTGAAGCAGTACAGAAAAAAAAGAGCTATGTCGTAATGTAGGGTTTTATATAGCTGTCTGAATTACTAGTTTTTAAAATTACAATAGTACTAATACAATATTTCTTGATTAATTTTTGATTTATTTAACCTATTGTTAATTGTTTTACAACATCGCATATTGACATTGGCTGACATAAAAAATGACACCCTTGCGAATATTGTACAACATCGGTTTACGACATTGATCAACATTAGTCGTACCACATTCATGGGCGTTCTTTTACAGTACTTCTTAATTATACATTTGTACTTCGCATAACTTTTTAACTCATCTGTTTGTTGAGTAGAAAAAATTATTTACAAAAGTAATTTTCTTTATATTTTTCTAATTAACAAAATTTTTGTTAATTAGAAATATATAAAGAAAATTACCTTTGTAAATATTTTTTTTTTATATTTTTTCTAATTAACAAAATTTTTGTTAATTAGAAAAATATAAGAAAATTACCTTTGTAAATAATTTTTTTCTACTCAACAAACATACGAGTTAAAAAGTTATGCGAAGGAAATGGAAAAATGTATAATTGAGAAGTACTGTAAAGAACGACCATGAATGTGGTAAGACTAATGTTGATCAATGTCGTAAACCGATGTTGTGCAATATTCGAAAGGGTGTCATTTTTATGTCGGTCAAATGTCAATATGCGATGTTGATCAATGTCGTAAACCGATGTAGTACAATATCCGCAAGGGTGTAATTTTTATGTCGGCCAATGTCGATATGCGATATTGTACGGCGTTGATAAATGTTGGTCAATGTCGTAAACCGACGTCGTACAATATTTGCTAGGGGGGTCCATTTTTATGTCGGCCAATGTCAATATGCGATGTTGATCAATGTCGTAAACCGATGTAGTACAATATCCGGAAGGGTGTCATTTTTATGTCGGCCAATGTCGATATTCGATATGTACGACGTTGATAAATGTTGGCCAATGTCGTAAAACGACGTCGTACAATATCTGCTAGGGGGTCCATTTTTATGTCGGCCAATGTCAATATGCGATGTTGATCAATGTCGTGAACCGATGTAGTACAATATCGGCAAGGGTGTCATTTTTATGTCGGCCAATGTCGATATGCGACATTGTACGACGTTGATAAATGTTGGCCAATGTCGTAAAACGACGTCGTACAATATTTGCTAGGGGGGTCCATTTCGACGTCGGCCAATATTGACACCAATGTCGGCCAATATTTTTTTTTAATATTGGCCGACGTTGGTGTGCTACATGGGTACGAGGTGTAATTGGCTGTGTTAAAGCTCCTAAAGGAGGCCAGAAATTTGCAGCCGGAAACGATTACATTACGCAGGTCGCAGAGTTTTTATCACGTGAGTGTGAGGAACCGTCGGTCAAGCAACTACGGTAAGTAAATTTAATAATTTATCTTTTTTAAGTGTTTTGGTCTTTCTCTTAAAATACTACTAATACGATTTGTTTAGCTTAATTTTCTTGGACTATCAAAACCAGAAAGGGTGCACGATTTAGTATCAGATTTTGTTATTTAGGCTTCTGACCTTATCAGACGATTTTGAGTAAGATTCAAAGACCTTCATTTGTGTCTATCCTGCATGGGCTTAGCGCGTTAAGTACTTATGAGTAATTTCATGTAACTGTAGTGTAAGTCACAATTTAAGAGGAGATTAAAAACTTTTTAAATTTGAAAAATAAATCAAAATAAATAAAGCTTGTTACATTACTTGGTTTTAATAAGTGTATATCAGCTATTCCACTATTTTTTTTTCATTTAATGTTAAAAGTTGTAGTTATAATCACTTTTTACACAAGTGACTTACACTACCGAAAGGATAATTTTGCATGGAATTTGCCTTATGTAAACTACCGAACGAGTTTAGCCTCTGACTTCCAAAAAGTTGATGATTTACATGATTTAAATATTCAAGACAAAAAAACAACGACAAAAAACATCGACAACTAAAATTAAATATTTTAGGTTGAAAACTTCTTATTTTTTATACTAGTAATGAGTTTAACACGAATTAAAATTATGTTTCACAGCCAAAATGAAAACTGAAAACTAACAAAAGTACACTTAACCATTTATTGCAATTTTACTATTAATTAAAGTAAGTATTCAATATAGGGTGAATATGACATGCAAGATCTCACTTAAAATTTCGATTTTTTTTTATTTTTTCCGATCAATTTTTGAAGTAAAGTAATTTATTTTACCAAGACCTATATTAAGCTGGAGGGCCCAATTGGTTCGCCTTGCTGCAGAAGGTCCTAGGTTCGGGTTCGGTTATCGCAGTGTCGGCTCGTCACTTGACTGTGGTTCTTAATTACGACGCCTGTCGCAATAGCTCTCGTGATTTTTTTGATATTTAATATTTTTTCCTTATTCTTATTTAAAATGCTATATAATAGGGTAAAAATGTGGAAATTATTTAACAGAAATTTAAAGAAACGTAAACCAAAAAAAAAAAAAATTCTATGAAACAATGGTGAAGTTATATATTTTCTTTGTTTATTGGCTTTCAATTCAATAATTAGTGACGTCGTGTAGCTTTAGTTAGCGACGTTAATTAAACCTAACCTTGTAATTTAAGACCTCGAATTAAGATTTTTACTTTTTCGAAAATGAAGAGTTCATTTCCATTGTAACGAACTGGTTTAAAAAACAGGATGTTCTTCTACTTCTCATCAACCTCTATCGATGAAAATTTTCCATCGCTATCGTCGCAGTCAATGTGTTAAGTGATCTAATGCATTGCATATTTGCTTATCAGGAAAAAATACTGATTTTTTAAAATCTCTTATAATAAATAATTCTTGATTGCATGAAAATTTATGTTTAGATCAGTGTTTATGATATTCAAATAGTTAAGTGGTATTTTAAATAATTTATAGTATTAAAGTTTGTTTTTCTACATTTTAATGATTTAAAAATATACTTGGATGTTAACTAGTTATAAATATAAATCTATTAAAGTGTAGCATTATCACTGTTTGTACTTATTTTGTTAATTTTTGCTTTCAGCTTCTGTGAGACTGCACAGATTCAGGAAACATCACACATGTGATAGAAAGGGAACATCTTCAGGGCTTAGACTACTAAGTATTACATTTATATGTATTGTATTTCTATTGCTACCTGTCATTTTATTAATAAAATAGTAGTAATTCAAGTAGCGTTTTCTTTTTTCTTGTGTTTAAAATAAATTTTTTAGTGTCCACATGCTTGCAGGTTTTAGGAAGTTTTAAATTAAGTGGAGTTCAATAGGTAGCTGTTAAACAAGATAGGTAATGAATTTGAGAAAGTCGTGAAGAAAATTTGAAATTAAAAGAAAATTCTACTAGACGGGGTTATATGAAATAATGGAGAAATTACTTTGCTTCAATGGTTTTCTAATAAAAGGGTTAAGCTCCAAATACCTTCAAGGCTTTAGTTGCATTGGTATGTTCTCGGTTCAGCATCGGGAGCATGTTGGTTAAACCTTGGGTAGGAACCGTTATTACTTACGGAATGCGTTGGAATCTACCCGGATAAACATCGGGTAGACGACGGCGGAAGGTAAAAAATGCATTGGTAAGTCCACGGTTTAGCATCGGGAGCATGTTGGGTAGATACCGTTAATACGTAGGAAATACGTTGGAATCGACTCAGCTAAGCATTGGGTAACCACCTGCACGTAGGAAAATGGTCGCAAGATACTCGGTTTACGGTCGTATAATAACGCGAGTTAGGTTGGCGTGACGTGGGTAAATGGTCGCGCGTGGAATTGGCAAGAAGTCGCTGCGATGGTCAAATCCGATCAATAACCGACGATTTGTAGTTGCAAAAGGGTGGTAACTAGTCGCCGACGATTGGCGAAAGGTCGTATATGGTACATCGGCCCGATGTACTGCCGATTGACATTTCCGATCTCTTGCCGACATACCAAAATGCGTCGGTAAGTGGTCGCACCTAATTGGCAAATGGTCGCTCGCCAAGGACGAAACGCAGCCGCTGCGATGGACATCGCCCACCCTTTTCCGACGTGATCGGCTTGATGTCGCAGAATGCATTGCGACTTTTGGCCGATGCTCGGCCAACAATTATTTGCTGCTTGGGAAGTCGCTGCGATGGTTAAATCGATCAATAACCGACGATTTGGGGTCGCAAAAGGGGCAACAACTAGTCGCCGACGATTGGCAAAAGGTTGTGTTTTGTACATCGGCCCCATGTGCTGCCGATTGTCACTTTTGATCTCTTGCCGACTACCAAAATGCGTCGGTAAGTGGTCGCACACGATTGGCAAATGGTCGCTTGCCAAGGACGAAACGCAGCCGCTGCGATGGACATCCCCAATCCCTTTCCGACGTGTCGGCTCGATGTTGCAGTATTTTTTTGCGACGTTTGGCCGATGCTCGGCCAACCGATTATTTGCTGCTAGGGGTCATTTTATCACTGTTCTGCTGGTGTCTTAATTTTTACTTCAAATCCAGTTATCTTAGCATATCAAAACGCATCAAAATATATTTTATACTAGAAAGCTTTGAGAAGAAAAGACCTTCCATAGGTCGCTTTTATCTTTAACATATAAAATAAGGACACTCATGATAAAAGCTTAATTTTTCCATAAAAGAAAACAATGTCACGGCGGTAGAACTGAAATAGTTTTACGATGCACACTAAGACCGAAATCACTATTTACGCCAAGCCGTGTCTTTTATAACTGGAATATTTTATCATACTCGGTCATCAATGATACTACTGTGAGATTGAGTAACTGTGCTTCAGTTTCTTAGTACTTAAATGATTATTATTGATGACATGGTAATAATCAATGCCAACTGTCTCAGTTTAACTTAAACGTTAACAATAAAAATATTATTGATTTGCATAATTTCAAAAAAAATACTCAGTTATTAACTTACCATTAATTTCCCCATCCTGGAGTTATATAAAACCCTTCTTTTACACGTTTCGGAGAGGAAAAAACTTTGACAATGTCACGGTCGGCAGTGCAACTGTCTTCTTATACTGAATTTCCCGCCCATCTCTGTCACGCAAAAGCTTACGTGGCCATCCTGACTTAAACAATGAAACTATTCAAAGAATTTATAATAAAATTACGAGGAAAAATAGGTGGACACCATATGTCGAGGCACGATGTCAATTGAATGCCGAAATCTGGCAACCGAAAAAAAAATCAAATGCCATTTTAGAATTGCTACTTGCATCCTGATATTAATTCGTCAGCTTACGAATGAAAAGCGTGAGAACCATTATGCAGAAGCAAAGAATAAATGAATGTTCATAATTTCAGTGTATTATGGAAATAAAAAAGCTTGTTATATTTACGCACGAACGTCTAATGTTGGCAATAAAATTGATTTAAGTGCTCATATTAAGACGGAGCTAATTTAGAAAAGAGTTATTTTGAATTGTTTCGCTCATAAAAATAGTTACGCAGATGTCCTGAAATTCTTTCTCCATTCATTGGATCTCTGAATTCGCATTTGTGGAAATTCCCCAAGTCCTTAAAAAAAGCAGAACATTTTGTGAACAAAGGGTACCGCAATTTATTGTATTTCTTATTGGGTTTGGCTCTTTTGCCGACAAGGAGCATAAGTTAACGTAATTTTTAGTTATCTTAGAATATGGACAGAATGCGGCAACTTTCTGTCACTGGTTCAGTTTGGTGTTAGGTATGTTAATCTAAAAAAAAATTTCAAGTCATTGCATTAAAGAAAAAGAAAAAAACTCTTACGTAGAATATAACTTTATAACAAGTCATTTTTTCTGCAATACATTTTACAATATATTATGTGACGTTTTTTACATTTTGTTTGAAATTTGATTATTTAATTTTAAAAAGTAATTTACTTTGGTATCTTTATAAATTTACAAATAATAAGTTTATTTAATATGAAAAGTAATGTATATTTACACTTGTAATTGAAAAGAAAGGCACTCATGGAGAAATTGTGTGGAATACAAGCAAATTGAGTTTTTGATTTTCTAGGAAAACATGTTGTAAAATAGGCAAATGAAATCTTTATTAATTTTAAAAATCTAATTGAACCTGCAAAATTTTCCGCATCGAACTGTTTCTCAAACGTTGACAGTTTCATTTTGTGTATTCTAAACCTCTATGGTAAGAACGCACTTGAAATTAAGCGAGACAAAGCATAAAACTAAACTTTATTAACTTTTTACGCATTATAACAATTCTAAAATTGTCTGCATAGAAGTCTCCACTATATTTTTAACTAATGATCTGAGTTAGCGTGGTGATGTACGAAGAGAAAAACGTGTATTCTGCTGTGCCCAAAATAAAGTTGAAAATCACTTGAACACTAGACTGAGTTTGTTAGCATACTATCGTACTAAGGGCATTAACAAAGAAATCTGTTCTTTATTTGCAAATTACTTCAGTTATCACGACAGTTAATACTTGAGATTCCAAATGATGCTATTCAGGTCTTCACGGATGGCAGCAGAGACGACTATAACCGATCTGGCAGTGGAATTTACATCAAATTTCAAAGCCATGACTTAAGGATACAGAGGAAAAATCCTGACTACTGCTCAGTTTTTCGCAGTGAATTTATAGCCATCGACGAAGCCCTTGGTCTTCTTGCGTCTCTTCCCCATGGAAAGGAGATTTGGATTCTGTCTGATAGCAGAAGCGCATTACAGCACCTGAGAGATTGGCAGGGTGTGAGAGACAATGTGGGAGTGACAATTCTTAACAAGTTAAAATGGCTTTCCATGTCGCATCAGATTCATCTGCAGTGGATCCCTTCCCACGTCGATATTGAGGGGAACGAGATCGCGGACAAATTAGCAAAAGCTGGTGCTGGCGAGGCCTCTGTTCCGTCAGCGCCTCTCACCTTTTCGGAGATTCACTCAAAGATTAAACACAAGAACAGGACCACTTGGATTGTCCCCCCAGTGCACCATTGGTATCAATGTTCGCGTCCTGGAGGCTCCCTTGCTCCTGGCTTTAATAGATAGGATCAAACTGCTCTTGCCCGCTTTCGAAGTGGCCACCTTAAGACACTGAAATTTAATGAGGGATCCAGGAGCTTTGAAATTGTTCTAACTGTTTTTTTTAGCAGGCTTCGCCTGATCACATACTTGCGTGTCTGGGGCTCTCCAAGCAGGATTTAGACGACGACCCTTTTATGGTGTTGGACTTTCTGAAGGTGTACGATGTCATGGACCTGGTCTAGCACTGCTGGCCTCCGGGGGCATGCAACAACAACAACAACTTGAAATTTCATAATTCTTATAGCTATCTTATTATTTAAATACAATGTTTATGACATATTCATGATGCAATTATCTATATACATAAAAGGCAACTTCCGTTTGTCGGTATAAGACACGATATCTACAGAACCACGCAACAGATCGTCACGAAATTTGGCACAAAAATTTATCTCATCTCCGGAACAAACATAGGCTAAGAATTTTTTGAATCAGACCATTCCTTCTATCGTTTTCGAACGTTTTTATTCGAATTTTCTGAAAAAACTACACCACTTTGGCTCAAATCCGTCCTTTTTTTACTTTCCTGATGCCATCGGCTGAAAAAATTAAATAAAACTTTTAACGAAAACATTTACAATTGAAATTGTTTATTTTATTCTGTTGCCATTACCTTCAGAAACTAATTTCATTATTTGAAAAATAATTGACATGTTTCAAGTGACGTAATTCCGCCAGTCTCCATTCCCGGATTTTATTGTGAGTTTATTTGATGATTTTTTCATTGATTTTTCTGTTGACTGCATGTATGCATATTTAAGCAATAAATGTATAGTTAAGCTATTACTGAACTATGATGGTTAATAAAAACCATTGCACTAGAGCTGCATATTAGTGTTTTATGTCTTTATTTTTTCGCCAATACGTTGACAAAATCGCCAAATTATTAACTAAAACTCGCCAAATGGGCAATTTCTTTTATAAATAATTTATAATCTGGTCGGTTGTTCGAAGGTCATTGTGTTAGAGCTGTATAATGGGTGTGTTTGTAGCTATATCTATTTTCTCGCCAAATTATTTCCCAAAACGCGCCAAATGAGCTAAAAGGTTTTATGTATTTATGAGGGAATTGTGATGACATTTATGAGTGCATTTTATAGCGTATTTTTCATTTTGGAATTTTAAGGCAATGAAACGGGATTTTATACTTTATAACGAGCGGGAACAATAACACAAGTTTATGATCCTATAACAGGTTATATGGTACACATATTTGGAACGATTTGATAATTTTTAATCCGTGCGAAGAACGGGTATAAATTTGCTAGCGTTATTATTGTATTTATTTTCATTCAATTATTATTGTATTTATTTTCATTCAATTATTGTACATATCTGCATTGATTTAGTACTGTATACATTTGCATTGAATTCTTAATTTTTCTGTATTTGTATTGAATTATGGTAGAAATTTGTACTGCTTATATTGTATTTATATCTACAAAGTGTCCAAAAAAAAGTTACTTAATTTATTATAGAACTCCCTTGAATTGCGTTAAAATAAATGTTTGAGACCCTTTTAGGAGTTAGCTGTTTCCAGTTTTTCCATTTTTAATTCTTACTGATTATTTTTTACTTAAATATGTATTCTTTTTAATTTGAGCTTCTTATCATTAGGTATTTTTGAAATTAATATTAATCATTACTATATCCAAGTTGGGTAATTAAATGGAAAATTACTGGGTAATCTTCTTATCTTATGTAACTAAAATGAAAGAAAAAATAGTTAAATTGACTGTTAAATTATTTTTCCACCTCTACCCGTGCAACGTCGGGTATAACAGCTATTTTAAATATACCGTGATGTGAAAAACGTTAAAAATTATCCAAAGCTTCTTAATTTTTAACGCAAACTCTCTATTATAAACCTATATATTTTATGTGATAAAATAGTTTTACATTTTGATCTACCCCTATAACGCTTCCAGGTTTCTTGAATGCATGGATATCTATCATACTTTCCACAAACTTTCACCTCCATACTTTCCACCTAATAGTGAAAATAGCACTTAATAATTATATAATGTGTTCTTTAATTCAGAAATAAATCAAGTTCTACATTTAACAAAATTATTTTGTAATATTTTTGATTGAATAATACACGTTTTGGAAACAAAATATTCTCGGTAGTTGTATGGATATTTCTTTTTTAAATTTTACTAAAAATCATTATAACTATACTAGAGCTCTATAACAATACTATTGCTAATCGACAAAAATTTGGCATTCAATTTAAAATGAAAAAAAAAGATTTTTTTTTACAAGAAAAATCAATTTTTCCCAAATTTGATTCAATGATTTTGTAACTTTTTTACCTAAAACTTCGAATTCCTTTTACTATGAATTTCGATATTAACACCTTCAAAATTAAAACAGTTGGCTTAATTTTTTTTGTGTAACTTAATTTTTCCTACATAAATTGTACAGGACAATTTCCTTCATTTGTCTTATATTTTGTTTACTTATATAAATTTAAACAGAAAGCTCATTTTAGTGGCAAATTTTCTTACCATCCATCGTTAATGAGTTATAGTGATACTTCAAAAGCAAATGATCACTAATAGGCAAATTTGTTTTGCATATAATATTCAATAGCTAAATGGATATTTTAAGTTTAAAAGGTTATTTCCATTGTTATATTTGTTAGTATTTTTAAAAAAAATGGAGACAATCAATAGAGAATGATGCATCAGTCACAATAAAATAAAAAGTTGCTGCAGTTTTACTTCCTGTGCTTTGTTATATTCGTTTATGGCAAATTCAATATCTATTCATGTGTTTCAAGGACTAATACAACCTTTCTCTTCGGAATAATCCGTTTAAAATTCTGTCTATTGTGTAGATAAGTAGATAGTAATATATTTAACCATTTATTTCTTTATGTATTTAACATTTTTGTCTGTATGAAAAAATGCGTACAACGGTAATGGGACAAAATATCGCGGCCGAAATATCGCGGGCCAAAATATCGCGGCCGAAATATCGTGCGCCCAAAATATCGCGGGCCCAAAATATCGCGGGCCCAAAATATCGCGGTCCAAAATATCGCGTGCCCATAATATCGCGTGCCCAAAATATCGCGGGGACAAAATATCGCGTAAAGTAAGAGTAAGTGGATTTAATGGATTTTAAGGTGTTTGGCATTGGGAGGAAGTTCGGTGGTAAAATGGTATTGCACTACTTACTTGTCTAGTAATTTGTGATGAAGTTCGGTTTTACCTATAAGAGTCTGTACTTTTATAAAAATGTATTTAAAGTCATGCATTTTTTTGTTATGACCATTTAGTCACGAGGTAGGTTTAAAGGGTTAAGGTTTTATATTTGAACTTGATTTTTATAAATCCCATTAATTTATTTTAAGAATTCAGTTGGGGTAATTGTAGTCTAAAAAGTGTCTGAATTTTATAAATTACTAATTATTTAACGAAAATGTAAACATTGTTTGATGCGTTATCTTTCTGTACTGTTCTTTAAAAAAGACTTTTTTTTAAATAGGAGGATTAGTTTAAGGATATTTTCAAGGTGATCTTGGGAGTTGGAGGAAGTTGAAATAGACATACATTATTATTAAAAATATATATTAATAGTTTACTTGCATTCATATAAACTTATGTAGAAACTGAATAATTTACTTATTTTAGTGAACACTTACAGAACACAAAATAAGTTGATTAATCAACTACAGTCGAACTCGTTTATAGCGAGTCCTGATTTTACGAGGACCCGGATTTACCGAGGAAAGCAAGAATATTAGGTTGGTCCAATGCTAAGTCTATGGAAGGGAAATCGCTTGCTACGAGCAAGCCTCGGATTTAACGAAGAATATTTTTTCTATCTTGTAAATTTTTTTCACTATGCAGTCGGTTTAGAAGTTAACTCTTTTCTTGGAAAAGTTGTCCTCACCCCCTTTGTTTGGAGAAATTCCTTTCAAGCCATACTATGAATAGGAAGAATGGTCAAAAATATGCGGTTCAACAGGTGGCTTATTTGCAGAAGCAGAGTGAGGAAAGGGTTCTTCAGGGTCATTGAGGGCGCTGGTCAGAGGTTTTCATTGATAACGTTTGCTAAATTTTATGATGTTATGTCGAAGTGGATAGTTTTAACTGTTGACGAGGTGAAAATTTTCCGGGAGTTTAGAGAGGAGCTAAAGATGTCGACCTCTGCAAAAAGCATTGATTGTCTTATTATACTGGTTCAAAGCTGCTAAAGAACACTCATGTTGATGAAAGCGTACAATTACAATAAAACTGACTGTCTTTTTACAAGCACTTAGATTTAACTAGTAAATGTTGCGGTCTTTTCAGGCTCGTTATAAACGAGTACAAGTGTATTTCGTTTATAATATAATTTATATAAAAGTAGTTACATAGTTAGGACTAGTTTTATACAGTCACTTTTTACAAAACGTTTACGTGCCTCTTTATTTTTTTGTTCGAAAGGTATGATATCAAAGATCTATTAGTGTAGTGGTAGCGAGATATTCATTGTGGTTACCATTCATTGTAGCGTAGGTCAAACTTTAAGGTCTAGATGACAAGAGCAATATTTGAGGAATGGCTGGCAAATTGAACAATCAAATGAAGAAAGACAGAATCATTTCATTTATTTTATTTTAGTTAATGGAACCTGTCATAAAGACCTTTTGAGAAGCTAGATAGAACACGAGTTATCCTCAAGAATGTTAAACTGTTGTTATATCCCTTAATGATATCTACAGGATAAATCAAATCATTCAATTTTTAAATAAACAATAAAGAATATTTGTTTATATTGTACAATACTCTATAGCAAATTAAAAAAATGCTATTTATCTTTTTATTTTTTTATTTTATTATCGTTATTGCATTCTATTTTCATTTATTAAAATTCCTGTTTATGAATTCTTCTATTCTCCCACACATGATTCCCATTGTAAGTTGTGTAAATATTCTATTTTAAATTCATTTTTAGGGCATATATGGTTTTCAAAGTTTTTTCGTTTTTTTTGTTCACTCGCTGATCCCTCGATGACCAGAGATCTCGATTGCGCTTGATAATTACCTCCTTTCGAATATTTAATGGTAAAAAATAATTAAAAATATTTTTATTTTTTCCTTCAAGCCAAACATTACCAAAATATATCTTTAGGACTTCAAAAACGTTCTAACTATTTAAAATAATTTCACACCCAATGTAGCAACTATAAAACCATCCTTCTGGCAATAGGGAAGTTGCGTGAATTTCAAATTTATTCGCAAACAACAGTCCTTTCAACTGCACATCGAATGGTATCAATCAGACTAGTAAGAATTTAATTAAATTAGTCAACAATTGACTTTGAAGAAAGCGATATGTCACCTGTCACCGCCTTTAAAACACTCACAATCCTCTTGTTATGGATTATGACATCAGGCTTGGCTTTCTTGTTCCATTGACGTGTACTTTCATTAAACTTCCATGTCAGGGCCTGACCATGACAGGTTGGGTCCAAGTCCGGGATACTTTTGTTGGACCATTTCGAGTTTCTGATCTTAACCAAAACAAGAAGTTCATAAAGAACTAAAATAGCCTACTTTCATGTTACTTAAATACTTACTGAAGTTCTAATCGGGAAAAAAACTAGGTTCCTAAAGTAAATATCATCAACAGCCGTTTCTACACTAGATTTATACACATTAGAAAAAAATCGAAACACAGCACCCAGCTATAATTTAAACTTCTAAAAGCCAAAATCAACTATTTTCCTTAATATTCTTTTTTAAATTAATTAAATATTATTATCATCTGCTCGCGATTTATTTGTAGTTCGAAGAATAATTAAATATTTATTGATAACAAAAGTAATGAAACTACTCCGAACTGCATTAAAAAATAAGAAATGTAAATTAAAACTAAGCATAATTGCACGCAAAAGTATGCCTTGCCGCTTTCTTGGTAGATAATTAATGAATAATCAAAGAACCAAATTGTGCTACATTTTATGACGTCATTCCAAACTGATTCATGAAAATATTATTTTGCTTCAAATATGTTTAAATAAATAAAGTTTCTCATGCCATTGTTGATTTGGCAACAGTGATTTAAATGACTAAAAATTGAATTTCATTGCTAATTCAATGGGAAATTCGCCGAAAGATAGTAGATTTATGTCCGTCCGGACGTACAGACAGACGGACAAAAAATATGAAAGTTGGGTATCTGAGGTCATAGCTTTCTAACAAAAAAAGAATTTTTAAGATTCGAGGGATAGAACCGATTTTGGAAGGGGGACCGATTTTGGACAGACAGACGGACAGACAGACGGAAAGACAGACAGACATACGAACAGACAGACAGATGGACATCAATCGCATTTCAATACCTACAGTGATTTAAATGACTCAAAATTGAATTTCAATGCTAATTCAATGGGAAATTCGCCGACAGATAGTAGATTTATGTCCGTCCGAACGTACAGATAGACGGACAAAAAGTATGAAAGTTGGGTATCTGAGGTCATAGCTTTCTAACAAAAAAAGAATTTTTAAGATCCGAGGGATAGAACCGATTTTGGAAGGGGGTACGGACAGACAGACAGACAGACAGACGGACAGACGGACGGACAGACGGACAGACATACGAACAGACAGATGGACATCAATCGCATTTCAAGACCTACAGTGATTTAAATGACTCAAAATTGAATTTCAATGCTAATTCAATGGGAAATTCGCCGACAGATAGTAGATTTATGTCCGTCCGGACGTACAGATAGACGGACAAAAAGTATGAAAGTTGGGTATCTGAGGTCATAGCTTTCTAACAAAAAAATAATTTTTAAGATCTGATGGATAGAACCGATTTTGGAAGGGGGTACGGACAGACAGACAGACAGACAGACAGACGGACATCGACCGCATGTCAATACCTACTTTTTCATTTTTTTAATTCTTTCGAATTAAAAAAAGAAAAGTAGGCTAAAAAATACATAGGGCATTTCCACGCGTGACTTACACTACATCGGACGATTTAACAAATTTCGTTTGCGTAGTTCATAATTATTTTCTACTTATTCAAAAAAAAATATTGTACGCCAGTTTACCCCTGAACATATACTATTTTTAGAAATCATAAAAAACCATTTTCATTTAGTATTTCACTAAAAAAATAATAAAAATGTCATACTGTGACTTACACTACATGAAAGGAAGTCGAGTTTTGGTTATCATTTAAAACTCTCATTTCTTCTTCATAGTGCAGTAAATTAACATTCTACTAGTGCTTAATTTAAGTATAAGGTTTAAAGCTAAATAATTTAATTGCAAAAAAGTGTGGAAATATCATAGGAAATAATTTATTAACAGTTTTGTGCGTGACTTACACTACATCATTGGAATTGTATCACAGATATGGAAATTTAGGCAATAATAACATAACATATGTAAATAATTTTGAACATGGTAAGTTAAGAATTGCATACATGGTAAAATCATAGTTAGAAAAAGTTACACAACGTCCCCTGAAGTTAATTTCTGGTAATTTCTTAATTCTTTCTTCAATAGAATTGTCTGAAAAACCTTCCTTCTCAGGCCACGCAAAAAGACTTCCTGACCATTGCAGATGTTTCAGTTTCATTGAATGAACATCTTTACTTAACATTTGCCCCACAAAATATGTAACGATAATTTTCCTACAAAAGGAACTAAAGCTCTTCTTTCAGCATCAAATTCATTTTCAGAATTTTGCTGAGAGGTATTTCCTTTTACAACAATTCCATTTGTTTAATCAGCAGTGTTGTTTTTTGGGGGATTAATGAAATATTGGCAGTTTTTAATAAGTATTTGTTTAATTTTAAAAAGCAGAGCAATTTTTGAGTGTCAGGAATCGGAAATATTTATTTTCCTTTGATGAGCAAATATCATTTAATCTACCAATTTCGCCCTTTATACAATTGTCAGAAATGTATAATAGTGATATGTTTGGGCAGATTTCTCATGCAAAGTGAAAAAATCTTTAGCAGAATGTGGGTCAATTTTCCTGGAAGGTGTGGCTGCTTTTATCCCCTCCTCACTGTATCACCAAGTCCATCAAATGGTCCTTTTTCATGACTAAATTTAAAGATGATCAACATTGGTGGCAGAGAAATGCCATTCAATGTTGTCTAACGGTTGAAACATTGCAATAGAGGTGGTGTATTTTTAGTTAAAGTGTTGTCCTCAAAGTCGTTTTTGCTTTCCTTTTCTTTAAAGGTTTGAAATTTTCCACATGCTTAAAGTCTTTCCCTTTGCTCTTTTCATTTCTTTTAACTGTTGATTTAGCCATCTTAAATTAAAATTATCAAAATATAAGAAATCTACAAATATTATAGCTAATCTATAATAGATAAATCAAACAGAAGCTGTGACTGACACTACATTGTGACTTACACTACAAAGCTAAAATGTGTTATAAATAGAGAAAATGCTTTTTATTTTAAAATTAAAAAGTTGTGGAATTACGCAGAGGTTACTATAGAAAGAAAATATCGTAAAAATTTTGAAGTAAAACTTTATTTTAAAAAGTTATAGAAACTTTTATATCTTTTCGTGACTTACACTACAGTCAAAAATGAGATTTTTATCTTTCTAATTAAGTATCTTTTAGTAATAAATGCCGATTAATAATGTGTTTTTAAGATAGTTCTGATAATCTATTTTAATAATTTTTCCAAAAAATCTGATAAAATGTGTTTCTTACTTAAAATTCCTGGGTTCAAAATGATGAAAAAACACGAGACCATGCTTTCAAAACAAAGCAGCCAGTTTGAAGCTGCTGTGTTGCCAAAGGTGAAACAATAATAGTTGTTGATACAAAAAAAATAAAAATCAAACTTTTCTTAAGCACATATAAATGTTATAACTGTAGAGTTTTTTTTTCAGTTGTGGTATCATTTTACGTGGAATTAACCCATATAGTACCAGTAGGCACCCAATATGGACACCCTAAGATAAATTAATTTTTTTCGCCATCTTATACACGTCACAGGACTTAAACAATTTGTGACCACAATCTCTGGATTGTGGAATACCATAAATAAAATTGACTATGTAATTAATATGGTTTAATTTTATAATAAAAACAAAAAAGTACCAAGTGTCCATAAAAGGAACTACCTATCCCTATTATGGACATGCATGTCCATATTAGAGACAGGTGGCTCCTTATGGAACTACTACTGGATGAAAGAGCCACACTTGAGAGGGATTTTAGAAGTCGAGGAGATAAAAGAAATATCAGTATTGCGAGTGAGGGGGGCAGGGTAAATACCGTTAAAACGTACACTTTTGAAGGGAGAGGGGTCATTTTCGATTGTGGCTCTTCAAAAACCTTCAAACAGCAGAAATATAACTAATTTGAACATTAATTTAGATTAATTAGATAAATAAAATCTCATTAAACAGATATGTTATACATTTGTGAATCTGAAGACTCATTAGATGTCCGTATTGCACATAAGATGTCCATATTGCGAATCAGGCTTAGTTTTACTAAATGTTATAATAAATTTACAAATAAAACGTCAAGCAATATATGCAATATCAATCAAAAATATGTTTTATCAGCTTTCTAAAACACTCCACTTTTCAATTTTTTTAAAAACAATTATACAATATAGCAAATGAATATAAACTTTCCTATAATTAAGATCAGCACACCACAAAAATACTAATTACCTTCGAAATGGTGAACAACGCTCTTTTTTCCACTTTCAAGCCTATTTTAAATATTTTTAATATTTTTTAACTGCTTTTCTTCACGGACATGTAACACTATCTCTCGATTAAAAATTTAACTTTTAAAGATATAAGTTTTGTTCATATTGATAACACTGTCCATAATGGGTACAAGTAGTATATTTGGGGAAAAAAGACCTTTTAAAGTAAGGTCAATCCTCAAATTTAATATCAATCTATCATAGTGCTTAATTTTTTAGAAAAGCAAAAATAGTTTTAATTATTTTGGCCATAAAATGATACGAAAATTGTTAGATGTGAAGCAAAATTTGTAGGTTTAAAGCCAATTTTGGAATGCACATGGAAACAAACCTTCAATAAAAGAAGCCCGCTTTTAAATATGTCCATGTGTCAAAGAGGGAAAGGAAACCTATAATTATCTCCAGGCGCTACGAAATTTCGAATGCTCAACACAAAGAAGCAGAAATCCATTCATCAGGTCCATTCATGGTCTCAGAGCTTTGAGTAAGAAGGGGGAAAGAGAAGTTCTTTGTCAAAACGACAGAGGGGTTGACCCTTCTACCTAAGCCCCCCCCCCCCTGGTTCCGTGCCTGTGTATCTATATTTTTCTTCCATAGTATTACTGAGGTACATAAGTTGCGAGGACCTATCTGTTAGAAAATATTTATAACATAATAAAAATTACTTAACTTGTGGCTACTTAAACCATTGGCGTTTTTAAAGATAATTTTAACGGAAAGTTATTTGACTGTGGTAATTGATGCACTATTGAAACCCTTAGAAACCACCCTTTGAGGAACCCTTAAAAACATGTAATGCTGACTTTAATGCTGATATTTTGAAGGAAATAAAAAATTGGTGTTAATGTTTTCCTTTAATAAAAGGTCATAGGACTTAGAATGCATAGAATCATTTCAATTAATCAACTTCATAAAAGTTTCCATATAAACAATGAAATTAAAATGTGAAAATAAGAACATTGAATCAATGCATTGAACATCACTTAAGTCGCTATAGAAATTCTTACAACCAGATTCAACTATTGTTAAATATTTTGTCCAATTTGAAATAATAAATTAATTGAAAATATAATACAAATTTAAATGCTCAGAAACAACCTTGAAATTCATCCAAAAAAAGACTTAGACAATCCTCATATATGAAAACAAAATTATGTTATCGTTGCAAGAATAAGCCGCACATCAGACAACGCTCACGATTTTTATAAAGGAATCACGCATTTACAAAATAAGAGATATTTAATCATCTCTTTTAACCCAAATGCAAAAAATATTAAAAATATTTTTAATTAATAAAAATTTTAAAATAAATTTTTCAATCTTAAATATATATACATAAATAAAAAATACTTGCATACAGACCACACATATCGTATCAAACAAACCATACGTACCATACCATACATACCGTACCAAACAAACCATACCATACCATACAATATATATAATATTTATATACGCACGTTTGTACAAAGCACTATACAATTTTACCATCTCATAACTTTCTTGAAAATCACATACGAATCCACTTACTTTAGTCGACGCGATATTTTGGGCAAATTTAATGGGATTTATAAAAATCAAGTTCAAATATAAAACCTTAACCCATTAAACCTACCTCGTGACTAAATGGTTATAACAAAAAATGCATGACTTCAAATACATTTTAATAGAAATTATGTCCCCTAATAAGTAAAACCGAACTTCAACACAAATTACTGGATAAGTAAGTATAAGTAAGTAGTGCAATACCATTTTACCATCGAACTCCCTCCCACTGCCAAACACCATAAAATCCATTAAATCCACTCAATTTTTACTTTACGCGATATTTTGTCCCCGCGATATTATGGGCACGCGACATTTTGTCCAGCGATATTTTGTCCCGCGATATTTTGGTCACGCGACATTATGGGCACGCGATATTTTGGCCCGCGATATTATGTCCGGCGATATTTTGTCCCGCGATATTTCGGCCGCGATATTTTGTCCCCAAACCGCGTACAACATTGTACTTTAACAATTATCAATTCTCTGAACCCATGAGAAGATTCATGAAGAAGACAACTTAGATTATTGGAACAAATAGTTTATTCAGTACTAAATAAACTATTTGCGCTAATAATCTACGTTGTTTTCTTCATGAATCTTCTTGCGTATCATGCGCAAAGTTGAAGATATTTTCTGAATATTTCTTAAACCACCTTAAATTTTCATAATACTTGCATATGGGAGTTCAAGCTATAATTACTTGTTGTTAGTTGATATTATCACTTTTTGTGCAGTATTTGAGATTTAATCATTTCTAACTTTTCGATTTTGTTGTTGGGGTTTTGAAAACGTGGTAAAAACACATTTGAATTTATTTTTGCCTTAATTATTTTCATCAAGTTATACTGATATAAATTACTTACATCGCCTCACTTTTTTCATATCCTACTCTAATAAGTAGGAAATTTTTTTTTAAATATTAAAGAACTATAGAGTAATAAAAAGGACACCATAAAAAAATTTCATAATTTTGGCTTGACAAAAATAAAGTATGCTAAAATTATTCATCTTGTTTTGACCTAATCGATTTTTATTTTTAATTATAAAATAAGTTTTTTGATTCCCAATTATTATGATGACTACTTATGCTGTGGAAGTATGAATTCTGATTACTAAAAAGGTGATAATTTTTAATTTGTCAAGTCAAATGTTTTGACTCATTGTACAGTAATTTTTTAATATTTTACTCTAATAAAATAATAACTATTTTATATTTAAATATGACGTGTTTAACTATAATCTTTATTTTTATCTCCTTAGAATAAAAGAATGAAAAGTTCTAAAAGCTATTCTACATTGACCGCAAGCAAAACGAATGTCAATTTTACAAGCAAAGGCAAATATCAATTTTATGTTGTTGAAAAAACGCAATAACTTTGATTTTAACTCTTTTCATTTTGTTGTAAAATATATCTTTTTAAACAATACATCTGTCCTCGGAGGCTAGAAATAGGCAGTCGGAAGCCTTCAACCTAACCTAACCTTTCGCTCTGTTCTGTACATCACTATCCAATACCATATACATTTTGCATTAAGTCCTACTGATGCTTCTGATTTAATATGAATATTAGAAAATGCAATTATCTATTATTAGGTAGTAGACAACATAATTATTTTAATGATTGATACGTACAAAAATACTATCGACGCAAAACATTGCAGAGTGTTGAAATACTTTATAAAGCGTAATTACGAATAATAGTGACTTATTACTCTTACGGAAATTAAATGAAAACTTGCTAAAAAAACGTTATTTACAAACAAAATACGTGGACATCTTACTTAGGCATAATACTATGTGCTTAGCGTTGAAAAATGGTAAACAACCGCAAAACCTTGTATACAAACGACATTTTTTGTCATACCTGCATATTTATAAAGCATTGTTCGACTTAAAACGGAAAAATTCATTGAATAGTGCAACAAGTGTATTACGACATAAAAATTGTGTTCCGCACTTTTCACTTTATAATTTGGCAATCTTTGAATTTGATTGCGTATCAACTTAAGACTTAAATTTAATACTTAGATTTTTAATTTAATTGTCTCCTACTAGTTAAGTGACTCAAGTGTCTATCGATGTCACGAAAACATTTTGAAACCAATTTAACAATTGATAATATACTAGCCTTCTGAGTGTTAGACCCGGCTTCTTCCTAATTTGATGCACCAGTTTTTCGAGAAATAGCATACATTTCAAAAATTACATAAGTATTATGTTTTGCTGACTACTTTTCGACTTTCGAAAAATGATTTTGAGATAATCTCTTTAAAAATTATCCTAACCTTGGTTTTGTAAACAAATTTAGGATTTAAAAATAATAATTTAGAGAGAGAAAACAACCATACATTTTCCCCATTTCCAGGCTATTCAGAAGGCTAGGTACGATAGCATATTTGTATCCGTTATTCACAAGCCGGCTTTGAGCAGTCGGTACGAAAAAATATTGCTACAGAATTTCACCCTGTATGTATAATGTATCCTCCTGTATAAGTAGGTAAATTTAATCAAAAATTTGGTGTATAACCTTGCTCAATATTTGTGTAGTAAGTTTATTCGGTTCTGGTGTAAGTGTTAACTTCGGTTTAAGCTATAACGTTACTCAATAAAACTGGAGGCAGCTTCCCTAACATTACCTTCTCAATCGATTTTTACTTTCAATTGCCTAAAAAGAAATATATGGTAATGAAAGTATTGCGATGGGGTCGAAAATCTGGAATTGATATTTTGTGTTTTCTTCACGTTTTGAAGGGTGCTGATTCTAAAAAAGTGTTTTTTGACATTGGTCTTACTGTCTGAAACCAATTACAGCTAAATAAGAGCTACTGACTTAAAATTTGGCACACGAGTTTCTAGTACTTGAAGGACGTCAAATTAAGGTTTTCGAAGAAATCGCGCATGTGTAAAGAGTAACTGCCATAGAACTTTTTCTGTTTTTAAAGGTATTGCTGAAAAAAGAAAAAAGCTACAGACTTCAATTCGGAAATGGGACAAAATATCGCGGCCGAAATATCGCGGCCGAAATATCGCGGGCCGAAATATCGCGGCCGAAATATCGCCGGCCAAAATATCGCGCGCCCAAAATATCGCGGGCCCAAAATATCGCGTGCCCATAATATCGCGTGCCCAAAATATCGCGAGGACAAAATATCGCGTAAAGTAAAAGTAAGTGGATTTAATGGATTTTAAGGCGTTTGGCAGTGGGAGGGAGTTCGATGGTAAAATGGTATTGCACTACTTACTTATCTAGTAAGTTGTGATGAAGTTCGGTTTTACCTATTAAAGCCTGTATTTTTATAAAAATGTATTTAAAGTCATGCATTTTTATGCATTTTTTTTATGACCATTTAGTCACGAGGTAGGTTTAATGGGTTAAGGTTTTATATTTGAACTTGATTTTTATAAATCCCATTAATTTTTTTTAAGAATTCAGTTGGGGTAATTGTAGTCTAAAATGTGTCTGAATTTTATAAATTAATAATTATTTAACGAAAATGTAAACATTGTTTGATGCGTTACCTTTCTGTACTGTTCTTTAAAAAAGACTTTTTTAAAATAGGAGGATTAGTTTAGGGATATTTTCATTACAGTCGATCTCGTTTATAGCGATTCCTGATTTTACGAGGACCCGGATTTATCAAGGAAAGCAAGAACATTAGGTTGGTCCAATGCTAAAAGTCTATGGAAGGGAATCGCTTGAAAGGAAATCGATTTTTTTCTATCTTGTAAATTTTTTTCACTATGCAGTCGGTTTAGAAGTTACCTTTTTTCTGGAAAAGTTGTCCTCACCCCCCTTTGTTTGGAGAAATTCCTTTCAAGCCATACTATGAATAGGAAGAATGGTCAAATATGCGGTTCAACAGGTGGCTTATTTGCAGAAGCAGAGTGAGGAAAGGGTTCTTCAGGGTCATTGGGGGCGCTGGTCAGAGGTTTTCATTGATAACGTTTGCTAAATTTTATGGGGTTATGTCGAAGTGGAAAGTTTTAACCGTTGACGATGTGAAAATTTTCCGGGAGTTTAGAGAGGAAGCTAAAGATGTCGATCTCTGCAAAAAGCATGGATTGTCTTATTATACTGGTTCAAAGCTGCTAAAGAACACTCATATGTTGATGAAAGCATACAATTACAATAAAACTTACTGTAAACGTTTTTAGCCAGAACATATATTTATTTTCTCTTTTTAGATACTTTTTTTACAAGCACTTATATTTAATTAGTATATGTTGCGGTCTTTTCTGGCTCGTTATAAACGAGTTCAAGTGTATTTCGTTTTATTATATAATTTATATAAAAGTAGTTACATAGTTAGGACTAGTGTTATACAGTCACTTTTTCCAAAACGTTTACGTGCCTCTTTATTTTTTTGTTCGAAAGGTATGATATCAAAGATCTATTAGCGAAGTGGTAGCGAGGTATTCTTTGTGGTTACCATTCATTGTAGCGTAGGTCAAACTTTAAGGTCTAGATGACAAGAGCAATATTTGAGGAATGCTGTCAAATTGTAACAATCAAATGAAGAAAGACAGAATCATTTCATTAATTTTATTTTAGTTAATGGAACCTGCCATAAAGACATTTTGAGAAGCTAAATAGAACACGAGTTATCCTCACGAATGTTAAACTGTTGTTATACTCCTTAATGATACCTACAGGATAAATCAAATCATCAATTTTTAAATAAACAATAAAGAATATTTGTTTATAATTGTACAATACTCTATAGCAAATTTAAAAAATGCTATTTATCTTTTTATTTTATTATCATTATTGCATTCTATTTTCATTTATTAAAATTCATATTTATGAATTCTTCTATTCTCCCACACGTGATTCCCATTGTAAGTTGTGTAAATATTCTATTTTAAATTCATTTTTATTACAAAGGGCATATTTGGTTTACAAAGTTTTTTCGGGTTTTTTTGTCCACTCGTTGATCCCTCGATGACCAGAGATCTCGATCGCGCTTGAATATTTAATGTTAAAAAATAATTAAAAAATGTTTTTTTTTCCTTCAAGCCAAACATTTTCAAAATATAGTTTTATAAAGTATTGTAGTTTTATAAAGTTTTTAGTTAAACTTAAGCAGAAAGTTCATTTTCGCTTTGGAAATTTTCTTAACAATCGTCGTTAATGAGTTAAAGCTAGAGAAGTTAAGGCTAAAATAATGTATTATTAAAATATTTTTCGCTTTACTTATTAGAGTGAAACATTTTAGGTTTCTCGCATAATTGTATACAAATAAATTTATTGCTACAAATAAATTGCTCCAATGTATATGGAGAACTGAAATATGAAATTCTCCTAGGTACAGAAAAACTATTAATTTTACTACAAATTAAAATTCTTCTAAATGAAATATTGTAATAGTTTGAGTACTCTACAAGATTTTTGACTTACATTGCTTTTTTTAATTGAAAATAATTGAAAGAAAGGAAGGTATCGTTGAGATTTACTTTTGTCTGTCTGGACATCCGTCTCAAATCAAACTCAGTACTATCCGTCCGATTTTAAAAATTATTTTGTGTTACAAAGGTATGACATCAGCGACCTATATTTTCACTTCTTTCTCTTTGAGACCCAGTGGCTTAGTGGTAGTGCTTCGCATTGCCAAGCCACCAGGTCCGGGGATCGAATCCCGGATTGGGCGAGGTTGACCCATCCTTTCATCCCTTGAGTGGGTCGATAAAATGGGTACCAAGCATACTTGAGAACTAAACACTGGGGGTTCCGTGTAAGGCTGACAACCTTACAAGGACATATGCCTAGCACCCCAGACCCCTATGTCACGAAATCTGAAATGGGCACGGCAAGCCTTGGCCCAGTAATGGGCTGCTGCGCCGAGTAGTTTATTTTATTCTTTTTATCTGTCAACAGTTTACACAGTTAAATCACATTGCCATTTATTTATTTATTTTAATTTATTAAAATCGCTGTTTCCACGTCAGCAATCGCATGGGAAACTATTTAAATTGAATACATGAAGAAAAATTTATTTTCGTCATTAAATCAGTTCGGAATTACGTAATAACGTCCAGCAATATGTGATTCTTTGATGTTTCATTATTTGTCTATTAAGAAAGCGGCACACAGCATTCAATTTTTTGCATAAAAAGCTGGTTAATTTTGATTTACGTTTCAGCGTGTATAACTGTATAAATGCTTCAAAATAACAAGTTATCATTGTGATCATTTATTTTGGCGGTTTTTGTTTTCCTAAAGTAATTTGTAAATCGCAACGTTGAGGTTATTTATAGGTAATAGACTGATAGATTGTTGGAATGTTGTTGTATTTGCCTTTCGAAAATTCTAAATCATGGCGTTTTTAATGGTTTAAACTTGCAATTACCATTACTTACACAAAATCCATTTTACCCAAAACACATGACGAATCCCTTGTCTTAGTTGAGACGGTCAATAAAAGAAGTTTTTTTGCTTTACTCCAGTAAATGGAGGACAATTATCAAAAGCTGAACAGCACATTCAAGGAAGCATATTCATCACTCCAACAATACTACAAAACCCTCCCCTTCCCCATTGGTTTTGTTGCATGGGAACCCCTGACCGACAAAAATCCTCAAAAATCATTTTGATGAGAAGGAGGTGCAGAGTGTCATCTTCCAATTCGAAATCTTTGGCTCATATTATAGGGTTACTTAAAGATCACATTAGTCACTGTCATTGACACTGGACATCAAGAAAGAAGAGCTATTCTCACATACTATACATCATTTTTAAAGAAAGTTTCTTTAACCAAAATGCAATAAACAACTTTGACTAATCATACGCTATCAGCCGTGTCTCACAAATGATACATTGAGCATGAAGTCGAATTTGAATGCACGTGTAAACAAACCTGTTTTAAAAGTAGCCGGCTTAACAAATATGTCCATGTGTGGAAGAGGGAGGTAACCTATAATTATCTGTAGGCTCTACGGGATTCGAAAACTCAACACAAAGAAGCAGAATCCATTATTGAGGGTCTCAGAGCTTTCAGTAAGAAGGGTTAAAGAAAAGTTCCTTTGTCGAAACGACAGAGGGTTGACCCTTCATCCCCCCCCCCCCTGGTTCCATGCCTGTGTGTCCTGTCTGTGGTTATCTTCCATAGTTGCTTAGGTATAAATGTGATCACTTACTGTCGTTACTCGTTAGTGATGTTAAAAAAAAAGTGTTAAAATATTTTAGCATAATAAGAATTACTAACTTGTACTTGCTACTTAAACATGCGATTTAAATAATTAACGGAGAGTTATATGACAGTGGTAATTGATACACTATGAAACCTAAAAACACCCTTGAGACACTTAAAACCGTGTAAACTTTAATGATGAGTTTGAAGAAAATGATGTTCATGTTTCCTTTACTAAATGGTCATGAGTTCAAACGTTAGAAATATTTCAATTACCCACTTGATAAAGTGTACAATAAAGAAATGAAAGTGTAAAAATAATAAAATGAATTTATTTTTGTGAAATAATAAATTGAATCATGCATTGAACATACTTATGTCTCTATAAATTTCTTACAACCATATCCCCATTAGTAAATATTTGTACAAACTGAAATAATAATTATTGAAAATATAATCTATATAATCAATGCTCAGAAAAACCTTAAATTCATCCAAATAGACTTAGACAATCCTCATTTTGAAAACAAATTATGTTATCGTAGCACGAATAGCCGAAATCAGACAACGCTTACGATTTTTATGAAGGAATACGATTTACAAAATAAGATATTTTATTCATCCTTTAACCCAAATGAACAAACATTAAAAATATTTTCATTAATAATTTTTTCAAATAAATGTTTCAACCTAAATCCATCAATAATAAATCATACATACAGACACACATATCGTATCAACAAACCATACGAACCACACCGTACATACCATACCCACCATACCATACTATATATAATATTTATATCGCACGTTTGTACAAAGCACTATACAATTTTACCATCTCATAACTAACTACCTTGAAAATCACATACGAATCCACTTACTTTAGTCGACCGATATTTTGGCAAATTAATGGGATTTATATAAAATCAAGTTCAAAATATAAAACCTTAACCCATGAACCTACCTCGTGGCTAATGGTTATAACAAAAAATGCATGACTTAAAATACATTTTTATAAAAATTCAGGCCCCTATAAATAAAACCGAACTTCATGACAAATTACTGGATAAGTAAATATAAGTAAGTAGTGCATACCATTTTCCATCGAACTTCTCCACTGCCAAACACCATAAAATCCATAAATCCCTCAATTTTTACCTTACGCGATTTTTGTCCATGCGATATATGGGCACGCGACATTTTGTCCAGCGATATTTTGTCCGCGATATTTGGTCACGCGACATTATGGCACGCGATATTTTGGCCCGCGATATTTCGGCGCGATATTTTCCCAAACCCTTCAATTCGATACACGAGTTCTCATATTTGTGGGATTGTAATAATAATGCTTCTGAGAAAGGGATGCGCAAAAGTAGCTGCCATAGAATTTGTTGTAAAATTAAAAAGTTGTAAATTTTTAAACTAGGTCAGGTATGTAAAATATGTCAAAAAACAGCACATTTTGCATTCACACCTTCAGAGCAATAAAAATATCAATTTTACCAGTGTAAAATATTTAGGATATGCAATGAATATGCTTATAATTCCGAAATTTTCCGAATAAACAATTATTGATATTGATAAATGTGTTATGAATTGCAAATGAATATGTCTTATAATTCCGGAAATTTTCCCGAATAACAATTATTGATATTGATAAGAAGTGCTTCAATGACTTATTACCCCATGGGTTGGGTAAATAGGTCAGTAGTGGGGTAAAATATAAGTCATGCTTTAAAAACAGCTTCAATTACTCAATTTTTAATTTCTTTTTAACATTGTCTAGAAAGCAATCAGAAAGATGATAAATTTAACAAGAAGAGATTTTCGATATTTTATTTTCAATAAAAAAATTTCTTTAACAAACAAAAAATAAACAAAGTATTTCGAATTTGGTACTGAAAAATACTTTTACTTTTATAAAATAATATTCAAATGTCACTTATCAAACACCACATTCAATGCCTTTCATAAATTCATGCATCAATGTACTATTTCTTGTCATAAACGTTTGAATCAAACACACCTATAACTAACCACTGAAGCAAAATGCCATTTTTAATGTATATAAATCAGGGAAAAACTATCGTTTTTAATTTATATGAATGTATAATGCCTAGAAATAATGATAATGGCAGTGACAAAAAAGTAAAAGGCAGTGTCAGATAAAGCCTTAAAGATATGAATATGATTATAATATTTCATACGATTTTTTTAATTCATTATTGCATAAATAATATTAAAATTTCACGCATAATGAATATAAAATTGCCTAAAATAATTCTCAATTTAAGTCAAATTCATATTTATCCCCTTTTACCATATGCATATATAAACATCAAATATAATTTATTCCACAAATGCCATGGTTTCTAATTATGGATTTAAAACAATGCAGTATACTTCACACCAATTCACAACTATTGATAAAGACGAAAACAAATTCAATTCCTTTACCCTCTTTTCAAACAACTGATCAAATTAATAAACACCATCCTATGAAATCTTTTAAATTCCCGAAACCTTTCACGCCCTATAGTACCCTACATTCCCGTTCCAGTATCCGGCAGGACCCCCAACCCCAGAAGCTGGTGCAAAAGTAATGGTCTTGGTCAAGCCTGGATAACTGACCACCTTATTCACGGGACTAGACACTATTCTGGCTACAGGTGCTGTGTATGACCCTCCGTAGTATGGCTGGTAGTTGTATCCGCTACTTTTCACGGCATAGTTGGTCGGCTGTTGTATGGCCGAGTATGCTGATCTGTATGGCAAGTATCCGTAGGATGGACTGGAATAGACGACTTGTTGAGCGGTTGTAGGGGGGAACGGGTAGGACAAGGGTGGGAAGACGTATTTCACTTGTTTAACCTTACCTGGAAAGGAAGATGTATATTTGTTAATGATTGAATGAACATAAACGAAATTACTTTAATATTCTCATAAAAAAGATATCAGAACTATCAGAAACACAAGCGTATGTCAAACGCCTGAAGACCTATAGGCAATTAAAGTCTGTTTCATAAATCAAAATCAGGAAAATATAACAAATATCTGTTTATACTGTTCTAGTACCCATCTTAAAACTGATTTATGTCATTATTTGAACAAGAAATCTATTTATTTTATTTTAATTGGACACACTCACAACCGTATACAATAATTCACTTATAACTTAATCTTAATGCTAAAACTCCTGAAAAATTTCTGTTTCACAGGGTATCATTTAAGAAATATGTACTAAAAAGCTAGACTTTTTTCTTGTAGATTGTCTTTATCATTATAATGGTTAAATGTTCTGGTCTTGGTACTCACTCTCTTTCTTTCCTTCTTCTTTCTTTCCTTCCTCTTTCTTCTCTCCGGACTCCTCGCTACTGCTGCTTTCGCTGCTACTTTCCCCTCCTTCCTTCAACTCTTCGCTGCTGGAACCTGAAGAATATTGGATCTGGATGAAAACTACTCTACAGTGGCGTGTGAGCATGGTTATATAATGTTATTTCTGTGGCGCATAAGGCGTTAGCGTTTGAAGGTGTTAAACCTACGAACTTGAATATCTAATTTGTAACAAATTGAATATGTCTTCATTCATTCTCATTTATCACACATTACAAGGTTTACTTTGCATTTTATATGAGGACAGAATTCCTTGTATCCTCATAGGGATAAACAAATTGGCTGAAGCGTAAACTTGTTTTCACTGCATGAAATTTAAATTTTTAACGGAAAAAATCCTTAAATCTTTAAAATAATTATAATTCTGAATTAGGTGGGTATAAATAGCTCTCGGTGTTTTAAATTTTGAAATTTAATAAAATTATTAAATTAATAAAAAAATTAAAGATTGCATGTGTTTCTGGAAAACCTGACAGTCAGAGGACGAGCTTTTGCATCTGTATCTCTCAGAGGAATACAATAAGAAAAAGTGGTCCCCATGGCAAATATCCATGTTGTAATGGCAATGTACGGTTTTTAATTAATAAAGCTGATCACCAATCATCTCTTATTAGAAACAAGAAATTTCAAATAAAAAAATTTAAGAGTATTAGTAGCAAAAACTGACGTATTCTGCTGATCTTCGACATGAACTGAAACAAAAACCAAATTATGTTAACTTCATATGTGCATACACATTTTGTGTACCATCTACCTCATTTAAAAATGTCGTGAGGGTTAAGAATGAGATATATGATAAAAGATGGTAATGAATAACCCCACCTTCCGCCTTCTCTCCTCCTTCAGAGCTCTCACTAGATCCACTCTCGCTCTCACCAACCTCCTTCGAGCTGCTCTCACTCTCACTGCTCTCGCTGCTCTCTTTCGAGCTCCCCTCGTCCGAGCCACTCTTGTCACAGTCGACGGGGACAGCGTACGCCGAGTACACGTAGGGGGCATAGGGGTTGTACTGGTAATTTAGAGCCCCCACTGTACTGGGGTAGTAGAAGAAGTTGTTGGCTTCCAGCGTGCATACCACGGCCAGTAGGATGATGAGAGACTGGGAAAATAGAATGCATTGGATTTGTTAAAGCTGAGACACAAGCCAAGCACACACTAATGTGGGATCCGTATGAACCTATTTGGGTAATGTGGGAACCTCCCACCCTGGGGCACAGAAAGAAGCGACACCCATTGTTTTTGGTCAAACCAAATGGGTCCATCTGGATTAACCCGCGTAGGAACATTTAAAAGTTTGTCCCACCTACTGTTACCTTTGAAAAAAACTATTCAAAATAAACCATCGACGACTTGGATCTCTAATTTTTACTTTAATTTGAAGCATATTAAACATATCTGTATGCCAGCTGATTGCCACATTATGTTCTATTTGTTTTGTTTCTAAAGAAGAGAAGATAATGGTTCTAAATTATAACAATTTAACATAATTTTACATTTGAATTACTCTATCCAAATATAGTTATCAATGTATCCTAGATTACTCCTTTCGATAACACTGGCCTTAAATGGGTAACCCATAATAATCTTTATGATTATCCATCCCGAACTCATTTGATTCCCATTTACGATTTTTGTTAAACAAATAAAATCACGTTGATCAACATGGAGCAACGTGGGAAAACCATGATGTAAGGGATCCCATATAGATCCCACATTAGTTTGCTACCTGGTATACTATATAACATTTTGTTGAATTTTAAAAAAAATGTTGCAAAACAATAATCTGTGTTCCAGCATGTAAGCTATTTAAATTTTTCGACATTGTGTTTTGATTAGACATTCGTTTTATAATCAATCAAAACCTTTCTATTATTATTTGTAATATCTTTATTTTTTTTGAAGTTACTAAAGTTTTTTTTTTTAAAAAAAAGGCCATGTTAGTGTTCATCCAACAATCCTGATTACTCAAAAATACAATTCACAATTCGACTGCGCCATATTTTGTATAATTGTTCACCTTTATGTTGCACAAGTTGAAAAATGTATTACAAATACTCCAATACAAGTTTAATGGCGTGTGTTGCTACTATTACATTATTACTTATGTTATAGTGCAGTTTTTTGTCTTAAATTTTGTACCTGCTGCGTCTTCAGGGTTTTTTTATATGCTGAAACCTTGCGTTCCAGATTTGACCACTTAGTTGATAAATTTGGTTTTCTTAACTAATCCTCAACTAAAATGAAATGAAAATAAGAAATTTCGGTGTTCAATTTTATTTTTTCTTTCGTATCCCCAAAAAACACGATTAATTAAAACAAATACAAAAGGAATAAGCAAATGTACATTGTACATGAAAGTAATTTGAAATACGCTAAAAACAGTCAAGAAAAATATAAGGGATGCACATACGATTTTTAAGTTTGTCTATATTCGAGAATTATCAATTAGCTTAGAATATGTACTTATTTTCATGACAATTATGTGAAATAAAGTTACTGCATTGACGTTTTTCAGAAAATAATTGAAGTATATCAGCCAAGTTTTAAAACGAAAAATTATAAACTTCCCAAACGTTGAAATTCATTTTTCTTTTAATTCATCCCAATTTAGAAACTTTTAATTATAAAAAATGTATAATCGCATGATTTAATCAGCGGTTAATTATAAGTATACAAATGGTTAATTTACTAATAAAAATAAATATTTATAATTAAAATATTAATTACTAACTATCTTTGAAGCATAACAACTTTAAGATAAGAAAATTTCATTTATAATGAAAGTGTTAAGATATTTATGCGTTGTTCTCTGTAATTTTAATATCAATTTTGCAAAAGAGGTATTGTTGTACAGTATAATTTAAACTTAAAATTAAAAAAAAAAATCTGGATGAGTGGTTCAAATTTCATTAAAAAAAACAATTCACTTTCCAAATAAACAGTTTTAAAAAATACATTAAGTTATTTATTTGTCCTGTTATGGTGAATCCAAAAATTAAATTTTATTTCGTAAAATTTTATCTTAAATTTTGTTTAATTATCATATTCCACGCATTTCCTTTTTAGTCCCATTTATAAAAATAAACGAAAAAATAGATAAAAATTTCGGAAAAATCTCCTACTATAGTTGTAATAGGTCAAAAACAATTGCCAATTTTTTTTCGAACTTTCATTTAAAAAAAAGGTTTTATTGATCTCCGTCCAGTTGTAAAAAATAGCCAGCCATTTCACTCTATGACTATTGGCGATACTTTACTTATCGAGGTAAACAATTTTAGCTATTTTTCTTTCACTGAAAACAATCCAACTGTCATTGAACTTGTTAAGTTATTCTTATTACACTGTGGGGTATATAATTACCTTTAAATGCATTTATTACTTGAGAGGTAATTAAAAGTCGTGTAGCGTTACACACTCCAATTCTTTTAATAAAATGGTTATCTATAATAATAAAAGAAAGAGTCTGTCTGTCTGTGTGTGTGTGTGTCTGTTATCGGATCGTAAAAGACCTACTTATACTGCCCACAGGAATTCGAAATTTTAAAGATAGATTCCCTTTAATACTAACGTGTGCACCTGAGGCTTAGTTTTTTCATATTTGTTCCATTTTTAGAGAAAATTCGAATTTTCCGAAAAAAATACACCACTTTCGCTCAAATCCGATCATTTTTTCTCTTTCCTGATGCCATCGGCTGAAAAAATTAAATAAAACTTTTAACGAAAACATTTAAAATTCAAAATGTTTATTTTATTCTTTTGTCATTACTTTCAGAAACTAAATTCATTATTTGAAAAATAATTGACATGTTTCAAGTTACGTAATTCCGCCAGTCTTCATTCCCGGATTTTATTGTAGGTTTATTTGATGATTTTTTCATTGATTTTTCTGTTGACTGCATGTATGCATATTTAAGCAATAAATGTATAGTTAAGCTACTGAACCATGATGGTTAATAAAGGCCATCACACTAGAGCTATTAGTGTTTTATGTCTTTATTTTTTTCGCCAAATACGTTGCCAAACTCGCCAAATTTTTAACTAAAATTCGCCAAATAGGCAATTTCTTTTATAAATAATTTATAAGCTGGTCGGTTGTTTGAAGGTCATTGTGTTAGAGCTGTATAATGGGTGTGGGTAGCTATATCTATTTTCTCGCCAAATTATTTCCCAAAACGCGCTCCCCTTCAGGGACATGTCTAAATTGTGGAGGTGGCGATAGATGGCAGCATTTGTCATATATGTGTGTGTATGTCGTGTCCGTCCTTCTTGACGATGGTTTATAAGCGGGTCTCTGTGACCAAGCACACAAGCCTGAAAATATATGTCTAAAAACCAAACCAAACCAACCAAAACGCGCTAAATGAGCTAAAAGGTTTTACGTATTTATGAGGGAATTGTGATGACATTTATGAGTGCATTTTATAGCGTATTTTTCATTTGGAATTTTAAGGCAATGAAACGGGATTTTATAATTTATAACGAGCGGGATAAATAACAAGTTTATGATCCTATAGCAGGTTATATGGTAAACATAATTGGAATCTATTAGATATTTTTTATTCCGTGCGAAGAACGGGTATAAATTTGCTAGTCTATAATAATAAAAGAAAGAGTCTGTCTGTCTGTGTGTGTGTCTGTTATCGGATCGTAAAAGACCTACTTATACTGCCCACAGGAATTCGAAATTTTAAAGATAGATTCCCTTTAATACTAACGTGTGCACCTGAGGCTTAGTTTTTTCATATTTGTTCCATTTTTAGAGAAAATTCGAATTTTCCGAAAAAAATACACCACTTTCGCTCAAATCCGATCATTTTTTCTCTTTCCTGATGCCATCGGCTGAAAAAATTAAATAAAACTTTTAACGAAAACATTTAAAATTCAAAATGTTTATTTTATTCATTTGCCATTACTTTCAGAAACTAAATTTATTATTTGAAAAATAATTGACACGTTTCAAGTGACGTAATTCCGCCAGTCTTCATTCCCGGATTTTATTGTGGGTTTATTTGATGATTTTTTCATTGGATTTTTCTGTTGACTGCATGTATGCATATTTAAGCAATAAATGTATAGTTAAGCTATTACTGAACTATGATGGTTAATAAAAGCCATCGCACTAGAGCTATTAGTGTTTTATGTCTTTATTTTTTCGCCAAATACGTTGCCAAACTCGCCAAATTATTAACTAAAATTCGCCAAATAGGCAATTTCTTTTATAAATAATTTATAAGCTGGTCGGTTGTTCGAAGATCATTGTGTTAGAGCTGCATAATGGGTGTGTTTGTAGCTATATCTATTTTCTCGCCAAATTATCTCCCAAAACGCGCCAAATGAGCTAAAAAGGTTTTATGTATTTATGAGGGAATTGTGATGACATTTATGCATTTATAGCGTATTTTTCATTTTGGAATTTTAAGGCAATGAAACGGGATTTTATAATTTATAACGAGCGGAAACAATAATAAGTTTATGATCATATAACAGGTTATATGGTACACATATTTGGAATCTATTTGATATTTTTTTTATTCCGTGCGAAGAACGGGTATAAATTTGCTAGTCTATAATAATAAAAGAAAGAGTCTGTGTGTGTGTCTGTGTGTTTGTATTCGGATCGTAAAAGACCTACTTATACTGCCCTCAGAAATTCGAAATTTTCAAGATAGATTCCCTTTAATACCAACGTGTGCACCTGAGGCTTAGATTTTTCATGTGTGTTCCATTTTTAGAGAAAATTCGAATTTTCTGAAAAAAATACACCACTTTCGCTCAAATCCGATAATTTTTTCTCTTTCCTGATGCCATCGGCTGAAAAAATTAAATAAAACTTTTAACGAAAACATTTTAAATTCAAAATGTTTATTTTATTCTTTTGCCATTACTTTCAGAAACTAAATTCATTATTAGAAAAATAATTGACATGTTTCAAGTGACGTAATTCCGCCAGTCTTCATTCCCGGATTTTATTGTGGGTTAGGTAAGGTAAGGTAAGGTAATCGTTTCCGGCTGCCTATTTCTAGCCTCCTTCATGAGCTTTAACACAGCCAATAACGCCTCGTATTTTAGAACCCTGGTCAAGTGACGAGGTCGACACCTGAGCGGGCACCCAACGGAACGCGACATCGTACGCTAACGCCGTCGGGACTTTGGACTCCACAGATTTAACGAGCACGTCTGTCCCTGTGTACTGGGGCCCATCCGTGATGAGGATTTTCTACTATTTCCAGCACAGATCCGATTTATAGGATGACTGGCAGTAAGTGGGATTCGAACCCCCGCACTCTTGAGAAGGTTGAACCTCTAGGCTGATGCCTTAACCACTCGGCCACGGACGGGCCATTGTGGGTTTATTTGATGTTTTTTTTTTATTGATTTTTCTGTTGACTGCATGTATGCATATTTAAGCAATAAATGTATAGTTAAGCTATTACTGAACTATGATGGTTAATAAAGGCCATCGCACTAGAGCTATTAGTGTTTTATGTCTTTATTTTTTCGCCAAATACGTTGCCAAACTCGCCAAATTATTAACTAAAATTCGCCAAATAGGCAATTTCTTTTATAAATAATTTATAAGCTGGTCGGTTGTTCGAAGGTCATTGTGTTAGAGCTGTATAATGGGTGAGGGTAGCTATATCTATTTTCTCGCCAAATTATTTCCCAAAACGCGCCAAATGAGCTAAAAGGTTTTATGCATTTATGAGGGAATTGTAATGACATTTATGAGTGCATTTTATAGCGTATTTTTCATTTTGGAATTTTAAGGCAATGAAACGGGATTTTATAATTTATAACGATCGGAAACAATAAGAAGTTTATGATCCTATAACAGGGTATATGGTACACATATTTGGAATCTATTTGATATTTTTTTATTCCGTGCGAAGAACGGGTATAAATTTGCTAGTCAGACATAAAAAGATAAGCGATGCAGTGAAAGCAGTTTTTCACTGTTAGTTTCATTAAGAAATCAATCAGGTTTAAAGAGAAAAAAGTATGTATTAATATTTAATAAATAGAAAAGTTACTCAATACTCTTATACTACTAAAATAGATTTTTCCACAGTACAACGCCAGGAAGAAAAAGTTATTTACTTCGCTGTTTGGGAAATATCGTTTCAGTTATTTTCCATGTCAAAAATTATACAATAATAAAAATTTTTAATATTTTTTAGTTTTTTATGTGGATAATGTAGGCTGAAATCTAATACGAAATTACATTATTTTTTATTTTTAAATCAAATTAGCTATAAAAAATAACATGTGGTTTTGCCAATAAACTGCAAATGGAGACAAAAAATAGCATTCAATGTTACATTTTTAAGGGTTATAAAGCTTTATATTTCTAGATATTATTTGATTTAAACAAAAGATACACTCTTTAGTATCAATTAGTTCAGAATTTTAAAATAAATAAGTGTTTTAATTTTGTGTAAGAATAAATAGGCCCTATTCAATCTTCTGTCTAAAAATAATTTTAACCAAATGAGAGAAAACAAGTTATATAATCATTGCTGGAAATTAAATTGTTAAGCATTGACAAGTCAGTCATTCGAATTATAACTGTTTATTAAAAGAAGTTATTAAAAATGAGACTTTGAAGAAAACCCTATTTTGAAAAGTAACATCATTTAATTCATTAATCCGTACAACGCTTAAAGAACTAGGAAATATAAGTTATAACTTTTATCTTATGGGATGATTGCAGAAGGAGTAAGATAAGAAAGAAGTGAGTTCACTACATAATTTCAATTATTGCATAAACTTACTTATTACATAATTGCAATTATTGTATAAACTTACTAGGAGATTTGGGATTATCCCAACGCTTTTTTTAATGAATCGAAAGCTATTAAAAAGCACATTAATAATTAAATTATCATTTATCAAATTAAATTAGTTTATAGAAATGTAAAAACTCACCAATTTCGACATGTTTTGTTTTTATCAAATCGAACTAATCCAAGCAATAGTGCCTCTCTCACCAACCCCCAGTTAGCATTTGATCACCATAGGGCCTATATATGTGTGTATATCTATGCAGGCGCTTCTAGTAAATCTTTACTTTCATTTTCATACATCCCCTGACATTCCTTTGACCTGTTTCACTGTGTTTTATGGCAATTTTCGCGTAAAAAAAATAACTGTATTGTCTTCGGAGACAGAAAATCTTCCCAAGAACGACCTTGATGCCACCGTTCAACGTAGAATCTCTCCACGCATATTGTCATCGAAATCGTCTGCTTTATGACACAAGGTTATCAATTTATTCTCAGAAGAAGAATCTTCCATCTTGTCTTTTTGGCGAATAAGGATAGATAAATTCGTCGCGGTCTTTACACTCGCCAGTCAAGAGAAAGCCAGGACTTGTTGTAAATTATCCCGATTTTGTTGTTTTTTATTCAAGGTCTGTTCGATGTTTGTTCGATTCGATATGCTAATGGAAGCGCTGAAAGATGCGACTGGGATGGAAAAATGAGGTGAGCTTTCCGAATTACATAATGCAAGAGAGAGGAGATGATGTATTGTCTGCAAACCGTTTAACTGCCTGTTACGCTTTCCGCACACGAAAAAGATGTAATTTATTTCGTTTTATTTCATTAAATAGCACATCTAAATTGCATAAAACATTGGTAAGAGATACAACAACCTCTAAAAATTAATAGATGTATTGCAACATAAAATGGAGTTTCATTATATTATGTAAAATGTAAATCTTTATAACTAATAATTTTCATTATGTATTCCTCTTTCGCTATTTCAGAATCTTAAATAAGCGTGTATTTAAAACATTATAACCAAGGACTACAAAATCAATATAGAAAACTGGGAATTTCTATTTCTTTTAGTTTTACTAAAGAAATTCCTCATACTTGTACTTTGAAACACCATTAACATTAAGCACAGTAGTTCATCACTTTACAAAAAAGGTTTCCACTACTAAAATATGCATAACTACCGAATAATAAAAAAATTATAGTACTTGATTTTAAATATAAACTGCTTATATACTACGGAAAATAAAACAATGACAATTTAAGCTTGAAAAATTTATTTTGTTGGATATTAATCTATAATAATAAAAGAGAGAGTCTGTCTGTGTGTGTGTCTGTCTTCGGATCGTAAAAGACCTACTTATACTACCCTCAGACATTCTAAATTTTCAAGATACATTCCCTTTAATACCAACGTGTGCACCAGAGGCTTAGTTTTTTCATATTTGTTCCATTTTTAGAGAAAATTCGAATTTTCTGAAAAAAATACACCACTTTCGCTCAAATCCGATCATTTTTTCTCTTTCCTGATGCCATCGGCTGAAAAAATTAAATAAAACTTTTAACGAAAACATTTAAAATTCAAAATGTTTATTTTATTCTTTTGTCATTACTTTCAGAAACTAAATTTATTATTTGAAAAATAATTGACATATTTCAAGTGACGTAATTCCGCCAGTCTTCATTCCCGGATTTTTTGTGGGTTTATTTGATGATTTTTCATTGATTTTTCTGTTGACTGCATGTATGCATATTTAAGCAATAAATGTATAGTTAAGCTAAAACTGGAACTATGATGGTTAATAAAGGCCATCGCACTAGAGCTATTAGTGTTTCACGTCTTTATTTTTTCGCCAAATACGTTGCCAAACTCGCCAAATTATTAACTAAAATTCGCCAAATAGGCAATTTCTTTTATAAATAATTTATAAGCTGGTCGGTTGATCGAAGGTCATTGTGTTAGAGCTGTATAATGGGTGTGGGTAGCTATATCTATTTTCTCACCAAATTATTTCCCAAAACGCGCCAAATGAGCTAAAAGGTTTTATGTATTTATGAGGGAATTGTGATGACATTTATGAGTGCATTTTATAGCGTATTTTTCATTTTGGAATTTTAAGGCAATGAAACGGGATTTTATAATTTATAACGAGCGAAAACAATAATAAGTTTATGATTCTATAACAGGGTACATGGTACACATATTTGGAATCTATTTGATATTTTTTTATTCCGTGCGAAGAACGGGTATAAGTTTGCTAGTGTATAATAAAACATTACTGCTGTTGGAGGGATCTGTTCAAAAACGTACATTGAAAATATTAATGAGGCATGTTTTCCGTAACAGTGCATTGTTGGATTTTATTTCCTAACTTACTTAACTTTTCAGTATTTCTCAGTTAAGAAAAGTAAAGTAAGTATAATTCGTAAAACTATAAAACTGTAAATAGTTAAATTAAAATGTTAAACGGTTGCCAACTGTACCTCCAATTTTGCATCACTTAGAATTTCTTTGTTTGGCATACTCAGTCATAATTTGTGTTTTACTTATTAAAAATATATGATTCATTAAAGATGAAGCGAAAACCTATTGCAAAAATTAGGAGCCATATCATTGCACGTTATCATACACACGACATCATAATAATCATCAAAAACTAATTGACCAATTACAAAAATATTTTAAAATGTAACCAAAAAAAGCAAAATGTTGGAAGTTTCCTTATTCTGATTTGGTTAGGTAAAAATGATAAATATAATACACTTAAACCACTAAAAGCTTTTTTTTATTGAACAAAACTATCATTAATGCAGATTGCAAATGACCCTTAAAAATGAAGAGAATAGGCTTGTACAAAACTCACATTCTCCAAAGTATAACTAAGATATAGGGTCCGGGCCGTTCATTGGCGACTTTTGACGAATGAAATTTCAATTAGAAGAAGTCGCCAATGATCGGGCCAGACCCTATATCTTAGATATGCTTCGGAGTTTGTGAGTTTTGCAAATAAACCTTTCCAATGATTTTATGTAAAAAGAAAGTTGAGGACCATTAAGGATAAATAAGAATAAAAAAAAATTTCAGTAAAACAAATTATCGTGTTTGAGTGACTATAAAATTATAAACTTGCAAAAATGAAAATTGGAGATTTAAAGAAAGTTAGCACGCACTTTGGATTATTTGCCGACGAATTACGTATTAGTTTTTAATCACATTAAAACGAAGTTAACATTTTGAAATATTCCATTCCAAAATGTAATCATGCGAAAAGTATTGTTTATTTTTTTGAAGTTTGACATAAATGTATCATGCGATTATAATTTGTTTTTTCCTCAAAAGTATTATTAACATTTTATGGAAAATTTATTATAATACATCAAAGTAATCAAATATAAATAAATTTTAACATCGTAGAAAGAATTTAGTTAAATACTTTGTTGCCACTAAATCATAACTATTTATGTTTAGGGGTTCCATACTTTCATCAAATTTTGGAACACAGTAAAAATTCACTTCGAATTTACGGCTTTAAGCTGACAATAAAACCAGTTTAATTACTAGAATAAAACCGTAAAAGTTTAGAGACATTTCTGTATTAATTAAGGTAAAATTCAAATTCCGTTTTGCGTTACTCAAACCTGCACCTTTACATTATAAGTGAAGCGTCCTGCCAACATAGTCACCGAATATCTTGACAATTTATGTAGACTGCAAACATTACAATACGATGTCAAGTTTTTATTAAATTTAAATTTATTTTTAAAAAATGCAGAAAATTTAAATTTATGTTTCTGCATCATAACAATACATTAAATTTGGCCGATGAACCTATTCTGTAGTCTATAATGTTTCTATAACATTTACGATTGCATTTTTTATCGGATTTAATTTCGTATATATGTAGCTTACATAATGAATTATTATCCCATGCACAACACCAAAGTGAACTTTATAAATTTCAAAACAAGACTTTGATAATTAATTATTTTATGATTTCAATGGTTATTATTTTATTATTATAATTAATTACTTAATTTTTTGACTCCAAATATTAATGATTTTTTCTGGACCTTTTGTGGCTAATCTCATATTTTCCACTCCTCTCAAAATCTCATATTTAATAATTGACATCTGTCCGTAAATAAAAATATGCTATAACTTTGGACCGCAAAGTATATCAAAGCTAAACAAGGCCTATGTTTAAGATTGATTTATAATCTACAAAATGGTGTCCAATTTTGCAGAAATTTATTGAGAAGTTGATAGTTCGTAAAATTCAAAACGAAAAACGGGATGTAGCTTCTGAAGGGTTAAAACTATCAACATGATACATAGCCTATTTTGAAAACTGATTTATGTCCTGTAAAATAATATTGACATGAAACGAATTTATCTTCAAACAACATGATTTAAACAATAGTAGTAATAAGTTGCATTAAAATCAATTCATAAACTTTTGAGTTACAACCAAGACCTTAAAAAAGCGTCATGGTGTATATTATAACCCAACAGTTTTCCATAACTATTTGCTATTTTTTTATTTTCAGTAAATTCAACTGTATAAATATTGTCACAAAACTGTTTTTTTTATTCAAATTTCCTCATTTCTTTTATTTTTAACTTTTCCCTACAATTACAAATACTTGAAATGACATTTTTTTATGATTATTAATAAGCCCTAGAAAAAGATTATGTAACAACAGTTTTCAAATGATTTAGTTACATTTTGACAAAATTGGAAGGTATTAGAAAATTATTACATCAGAAAACAGTGTAACAAAATAAATTCTCACAGTTTACTACATAAGAAATACTTTAAATGCGTTATTTAAATGGGTAGGAGCATTTCTTTTTGATATTATTCTTTTTTCCTTAAATATATTATAATTTTTATATGCTTCTACCGCGTTTGAAATGCGTTCCATACGATTCAAAAGGAGTGTGAATAAGACACTATTAAACGAACAGTTATTGCTTGTTTAGCAATGTTATTTTCCTGGTTATGAGGTTTGGTTCATCTGTCATCTACAGATTCAAAGTCAACTAAACCTTCCTGCTTGCAAAGTGTTTTGCGGTCTAAATTCGACTTTTAAAATTATTATCTATAATATTAACGTGTGGCAATACGATCTGTGTGTCTGAAATATATCCCCTTCAGAACCACAAAATGTAGAGTCGTATAGAGATATGAGAAAGTTGTCGAAATACGCAGATCTAAAAGAGGAAATCATTCGCTACTACAAAATTTTCTGCACTCTTCGATTCGAAAGTTCTGATTTTTATTATTTAAAGTTGATGTTAAAGTTCAGACTTAACATTAGAACCAAAGATTTTTTGTAAATACCTTTCTGGTCTCAAGAAATAACAAATTAAAATTAAGTATAAGCACGTGGAATAAGTAAGTATATCAAAATTTATTTTAAAAGCTTTTTTTTTATAATTAATAAACTTACCATATAATTTCACTTACAAAATAATGCCATCAGAATTCTGGCAATAGTTGCATTTTTTATAATGATCATTCCATCTGTATTTGATAGTCGTTCATTACTATCAATGAAGAAACATATAGTATAGAAATTAAGTTTATTTCATTGAATCAAAATAATTATGGGGTTAGTTTAAAAATATACATGTAAATATGAATGAATCGAATAAGTAAACGAACATGTTGTAAATAGTCAATGCTGAATCTATTTTCAAAGGAAATGGTCTTCTATGTAGAGATTAAAACTAGAATCTACATGTGTATTGAGAAACGAGAACAATAGCAAATAACACTTTATGAATGAGATTTAGTGGCTACATAAAATCCAAATTATTCTGTTAATGTGAAAACCACAGATCCATTGTGCAGGTTGTCATAGCACCTTAGAGGTATAAATGGGTGAACCTTTGTAGAATTCACTGCACAACTTTCACACAATATTTCTTATGATGTCACGCTCTCCATACTGCGATTTCATTGGTTGTTTTGTTTTCTTTGACAAATTGTTGAAACTAGCTCATTGGATTTTTATAACGTCACGCGCTCCGAACTGCGATTTCATTGGTTGATGTTTTGTTTTCTTTGACAAAGTGATGAAACAAGCCCATACTAATTCATATATTATAAACTATAGAATGTTCACAAGCGTTCCGAAAATACTGAAGTAACTTATTTATTATGTTTTAGCAACTTAATTAAATGGTCAATCGGCAAATTTTAGAATTTTTTGTCATTTTTTTTAATACCGAATTATGACATTTTTAATTGAAATGTGTACATGAATCAAAATCCAGACACAACGCAAATGCCAGCTCACCAAACTCGTGACAAACAGTAAAGTCATTCGGCCTTTTTTAGCCTACTTTTCTTTTTTTAATTCGAAAGAATTAAAAAATTCAATTTCGAATTGAAATTCAATTTTGAGTCATTTAAATCACTGTTGCCAAATCAACAATGGCATGAGAAACTTTATTTAAACATACTTGAAGCAAAATAATATTTTCATGAATCAGTTTGGAATGACGTCATAAAATGTAGCACAATTTGATTCTTTGGTTATTCATTAATTATCTACCAAGAAAGCGGTAAGGCATACTTTTGCATACAATTATGCTTAGTTTTAATTTACATTTCTTATTTTTTAATGCAGTTCGGAGTAGTTTCATTACTTTTGTTATTAATAAATATTTAATTATTCTTCGAACTACAAACAGAGCCGTAACTTATAGGGGGGGGGAGAGGGGGGGGAGCCTCCCCCCCCCCCCCCCCCAATAATTTTACAAAGGGCGCCACTTTGGGCGCCGTTAGGCGCCCAAAAAGGCGCCCTCTTTAACTTTTTTAACAATTCACTTTTTAAACAATTATTTAACAATAATACGTAATTGTATCATTATTTTATTTTCTTATTTCCCCTCAATAATTTTTTAGAGTGCTATTTTAGCTTAAAATGGCACCATATGAATGGCGCCCTCCCTAAGATTTTATAATAAACAACAGAAGCTTAAACTTAAAAACGATTTTCGAAAGACAATATTGAATTAAAAAAATATATATATGTTGGTATTTTCCTAAGTATGAAACTACCTAACAGTTTTGCCCTCTTTGCTCTGTTGACAGGCTTGCAAGCTTCGATTTAGGCTGTAAAAATGGGTAGTTTAATTATCAGTTTGCACTATCTTTTTCTGCCCCCGAATGTAACTGGATGTTGGACCAGCTGGACTAAGACACAAAGACAGTCTAGACATAGCTACGTATTTAGGATTTTTTGTTCTGTGTAGGGCCGTGGGGGACAATCCGTTATCTTGAAGTCGATAACCCTAAACAAGACAGTATCAAAGGGACGAAAATGATTTTCAACGAAAGCATGCTGTTGGTGGACATGGCAATAAAAAGTGGTGGGCGATCACACGATTTCCACGGGGGACAGAAAAGGGGGCTGTAAGTTGGGAGCCTTATTGTTGTGTACAACTGTCTGCTCTTCTTTCAGTCAGTAGCCAAAGACCACCTACGGAGGTCGGTCGCGTGATCTCAAGTAAATCTTTTTTATTTAATTGTGCTTATTAACGTATTTACAAGTTGTTTAAGAGAGAAAGCTAATCTTATCCACTTTTTTTCATGCTTTTCTAATGCTTAAATTTTCGAAACCTTCTGCACTTAATAATAAGTTCACAATAAAAGTTAAATAAGTTTAAATTAATTAACCTTTTAAAATAAGTTTTATTTTTCGTTGGAAATAAAAATAGGGTAAGAAATTACTATTTATTCATTTTATTATGATTATATAAGTTACTTATTAAATGTATCATATTAGGGAGTTAAATTTCATCTATTTTTTTAAATATGTACTTGTACATAAAAACAAGTAAATTAATAAAGAAAACTAATTTTATAATTATAAATAGAAAATGACAAAATGTAACTTTTACAATTAAATTGCGTGCCAAAGCTACTTTTCGATAATTTCGTGAAGCAATAATGTTTATTTTGCACGATTGTATAGATATTCGTATTGTTATAATTGAAAATTGTATAAAGGATCAATTAATTTTGAAAATCTCACTCGTTTCTATCGAATACTCTATTAACACTATCCGGGGGGGGGGGGGGGGTAATATATTATTATAATTAGTAGGGGGTATAATAATTATTAATAAAAATGGTTTAATTAGTAATTAATTAAAAAAAAATATTTTGATTAGAAAGTTAAATTAATTCATAGGTACTAATTAATGTAATTAGCCATTAATAATGATTCATAACTCACGAGGCTCCAAAAAATTTAAGAGGGCGCCAAACGGGGGGGGGGGGGGGGGGGGGACCCCGTTTTTTAGTTCTTTATGAACTTCTTGTTTTTATTTGTGGTTTTATTTTTATTACCAAATATGTATTATTCAATTAAATTAAGATTTCTAGAATTGTGAATTGTTATTTATATTTTCTTTTTGATATGTTATTGATCATGTAGTCACATACTCACAGGTTTGGAAATCGGCAAACTTGAAATGTGTATAATAGTTGTAGAGAAAGTTCAAAGGCCATCTTTAATAAACTGACTAACTACGAAAGTATCAAAATCCTGACAGGACGCAAATGCCGACACATAAAACTCTTTATAAGTTATATATATTTGGACAACATTAAAGTTTAGATCATCAAAATCTCACGGGAAAGGATTATTTAAAAATGTATAAAATACAACCTAGTGTAATATCTAGTAGTCTAGTATTTTTTTTTAAAGTAGACGCCTCTTAACTTGATCACTTTGGGGCCAAGGCATGTTGATAACAAAATCCGATTGATAACAATAACCGAATCCTAAAAATAGCTCTTATCAATTTTAATCCTAAAATCATTCGCCATATAGTTTCCAACTGCAAAATTGAAATTTCAAGCCAAAGCCATATTTCTCGCCTAAATTCCCTGAAACTATTGCATAAGGGAATTAAGGGGACGTACATTAAATACGTTACGCTTAGAGAGGGGAGGGAGGGGTTTGCGCCAACGTCAACGTGACGGATCGTGACATGGAAAGGGGTAGTTGTAATCGCTTGCGTGACGTAACGATTCGAACATTTCTAATTTTGCAAGGAAAATCTGTTTTACAAAAAATCAATTTTTTGATTTTTAAAAAAAATTAATATTTTTTTTATAAGAAAACTTTATTTCAGAAAGAGGATGCGGAGATTATTATGAATATGCAACAACGTCGGCATTATTGGCTCCTATATTTTACAGACCTTTTCGTAACGGTACTTCGTAACACGCAAAATTGCGACAAGCTATCTTGACCAATTAGAGGACTGGCAGCTACCTGAACGAACACCAAAAGACCCAGAAACAGACAGTTCCGATTACTCTCAGACCCCCTTTTTTAGAAGACATTAGCGAATGGCTAGTTAGACCTTGGAAACGGAAATGTAAATATAATGTTGATATATTCCTATGAATAAATTATTTAACCAAGATAAAATTTACATTTTTTTCTTTACAAATTAATTTTTTTAATATAAAAATATGCATTTTTTTTCAAATTTCAGAAACAAAGGGAAATATTAAAATTAACTTTTTCTTTAAGGGGGGGGGGAGTGAAACAACGTGACGTAATTTTAGAGGGAGGGGTTCGATCAAACATGACGCAGCGTGACATAGGGGGAGGGAGGGGTCAAAAAAGTCGAAATTTTGCGTGACGTAATTTATGTACGTCCCCTAAGAAAAAGAAATTGATAAAATTCGACGAATTTTTACAGAGATGGGTGACTTATTAAAGCAAAGGCAGATAAAATTCTCGGTGCCTTCTCAAGTCTAGTCAACTCTTGTAAATAGTATTTTTAAGGTTACTTAAACAATGTAATATTGGTAATAAGTGATTCTGAGGAAATATACAATTTTCGGACGCTTTCACAAGAGAGTTGTTTTCTAATACGAGTATTTTTTGAACAGGGAAAGACTTTCAAACAATTTATTTAGATAATTGAGCCTCATCAGAATTAATTCTACATAACATGATCAAATTTCGTGGGTGATAAAAGAAAAGATGTTTGTATTGTATATTATTATGCCTGTAAATTAGGTTAATTAAAATCATTTAAATCGTGTAACTGAAAATGTGTAAATCGTGCATCTTCAAAAATCGGAACATTGAAGACTATTGAAAATAAACAAACCAAAAAATTAGCATATCACATAATCTTAAATTACGACCAAATAATAAATCTAGGCTAACTGCAAAGACGAAAAATCAAGAATATTTGAAAATCAGCAAACAAACGGAGAACCATAAAAACCTACATAACAAATAGCTTTTAAAAATTCGAGCAATTAATTCAAAATTATAAATCTTGAGAAAAAGACAAATCTTGTAACTTTGAAGGAATTGGACATTTGCGGAAAAATAGAGAACTCTTGAAACCAGCAAATCTGAAATTTACAATAGGGAATTTTTTTTAAAAATTGTCTGATCGCTAAACCTCGAAATAAACTATGCAAAAAGCTTATCTTCATAAATCTATATGATTCAAAACTTGCAGAAAGTGGCGAAATTTCCCAGCGCACACCAGAATGTCAACAAATTCAAGCATAATTCCCGATTTTCCCGGCGCTAAAAAATCCAAGTACAATTCCTGACTTTCCAGATTTTACCCGATGGCTGGACACGGATGTCATTACGAGCACCCGTTGAAAAATACAAAACGCTGCAATTCCGCAGCTTTAAGTCGTAACATCACCGCTAGAAAATTGAAAGATATGTAATTGCATGAGGGAAAAAAATTCTTAATTTGACAACAATGTTCTTGTGAAATCTCGGCGAAAGTTAGCCGCGCTGGTGAAAAAAAGAGACTTTAGAGACTTTGGCCTGAAAAAAGATACTTTTAGAGACACTTAAAAAAAATAGATACTATTAGCTAGAAAAGAGACTAGTTCCTAGGCCTGTAATATACAAGTCACCGTCATTAAGTGTACATTATGTAAACTTTTACTGTATCCCAATCGATCATTCCCCTGGTTTAACAAATTATCAGGATATTATAACCCTCCCATATTGATGTACGCATTATTTTATCTTTTTTCAAGTTGTATGTCCGATTGGATCTCTACCTTTCTTTATGAAGTACTATCTCCACATTTGTACATAAATATTTCAGTTTCTTCACATTTGTAAACAGTGAGATTTAACTACGATTTCTAGATTAAAATCAAATCTGAAAATGTTATTAGAATAGATTTGAGGAAATTCGACCAAATATTAAAAATTTAATAAAGTGTTTAAATAAATAAATCAAATAATAAGACTTAAATTTCAATCTTGCATATTAAACTCGCATGCTTTTTCGTATTTTTACAGAATTTTCACTTGTTCTTAAATTTCTTTCAAATTAGAAATTTCCATAAATCATGATTACAACTATGCACAATTATGGAGAAACTGGCTCACGTTTTGCCCTTCTTCTAGACTCCTTTGTTTTCGAATAACCTCTACTTAAATGATGCAATTTTTATTTATACATAACAACGCTTTTAATACAATTAATCGCAAGAAGTGTTTGAACTATTTTGAATAAATAAGTGACGCTTCTCTTCTCCCGACTTTGGCAGGTGTATGGGTTACCTCCGTACCTAACTTTCAACCGGCCAAATTATGTTGAACGAAGATGTAAAATGCAGGCATTAAAAAATTAGTGATCATGTAAAATTATTCTTTTTTTTCATAAAAAGTAATTAATAATTTTTAATTACTACATAGGCTTAATTAAAAGTAATGAAATTTTAATTTTTTAAAATCCACGAAATTATAAAAAAAAATTATTCAATTCGGTAAAAGTGTGCTCAAAGATTGTCAGTTCTAAAATCGCCAAATGAAATCGCAATCAGTTGGTCCGTGCCATAGAAGTCTATGCCCAATAAAATATATTAATTTTTGATAATAATAGTTTAGTTGTTGCATTATGAAGAAAATAAATATACAAAATACAATAAATATACAAAATTCATCAACAAATTTCGAATCACAAACAACCTGTTACATCGCCCATGTGTAATATTGGTTATTGGCGTATTTTTCCAATATCTACATTTGGCGCAAAGTTTAAAGCAACCTTTTTTCTGGTTTCAGCTGCGAGTTTTGGGCAGGTATTTAGTCACTCCGAAAAACGCAACCACATTAAATTAGCATTTAAACAGGTATAATTTTTTGATAACCCTGTATAATATTGAAAAATTAGCAAGAGTAAAAACATGAAAACTCACTAAAACAGTTCACTTTTCAACACTTTCTTAGAAATAATTTTTTTTTTTTAAATTGTTAATATTTTTAGGTTTTTAATTTACTACACAAGTTTTATAAATTTTGAGCAAAAAAATCCCTACAGCACGAGTAAAATGAAAAAAAAATCTTTCGTGTTTTTTTAATTTTTAGTGGTATCTTAGAGAAATCATCAAGAAAATATTTATGGACTAAATTAAAATTATTAACCAATAAATTTTGTTCAAATTCAAAATGGCTTAGGATATTGGAAAGGTCATTTACAAGATAAACAAGAAGTTCTTAAAGAACTAAAATAGCCTACTTTCCCGTTACTTAAATAATTACTGAAATTCTAATAGGAAAACAACTAGGTTCTTAACAGTAAATATCAACAACCGTTTCTACCCTAGATTTATACACATTCGGGAAAAAATCACTAAACACAACATCCAGCTATAATTTAAACTTCGAAAAGCCAAAATCAAGCATTTTCCTTAATATTCTTTCGCAAATTAACTTAATATAATTTATCGTCTGCACGATTTATTTGTGCTTCAAAGAATAATTCAATATTTATTAATAACATAAGTAATGAAACTACTCCAAACTACATTAAAAAAAATAAGAAATGTAAATTAAACTAAGCATAATTGTATGCAAAAAATATTCATTTCCGCTTTCTTGGTAAACAATGCATGAACAATCAAAGAATCACATAGTGCTAAATTTTATGACATTCGAAACTGATTCATGAAAAAATTATTTTGCTTCAAATATTTTTAATTAAAGTTTCTCATGCCATTGTTTATTTGGCAAGTGATTTAAATGACTCAAAATTAAATCAATGGGAAATTCGCTGACAGATAGTAGACTTATGTCCGTCCGGACGTACAGACAGGCGGACAAAAAGTATGAAAGTTAGGTCTCTGCGGTCATAACTTTCTAACAAAAAAAGAATTTTTAAGATCCGATTGATAGAACCGATTTTGGAAGGGGGGTACGGACAGACAGACGGACATCGACCGCATGTCAATACCTACTTTTTCATTTTTTAAATTCTTTCGAATTAAAAAAAGAAAAGTAGGCTAAAAATATTACCTAATTTTTTAGCTTTATTTTTTTACGTAAAAAAATTTAGGTGAATAAAGACAAAGTAAACTTATTAAATTTATTGTTAATTACTTATTTTATTGCACAGCATTTTTAATTGTTCATAAAAAGTGCAAAATCTTCAAGTGTTTCTAAATCCTTTTCTTCCAGAAGCCCTAAATGATTAAAACCCTGAAAGTAAAAATTAGATTTTACATTTAGCAATAGGTAAAATATTTGGATTTAAGAATACAATACAGACTTAACTTATTCTTTTTGAAATTTTATACACTGCCTTAACATTGAACTAATGTTAGACATCATTTCTTAATATTATCACATTTTTATAAAATAAAATACAGGTATATTTTTTTATGCGATCAGATATTTAATGCCAGATTTTAAAATGTGCTCTTTTGATGTAAAACAAATCTTTAAAAAAAAAGGGAACTATTCTTTATGTTACATATTTCAAACGGATTTTTAGTATTAGCTTTTGTTTTAAAGCAAAGTTTCTTTTCTATTGGCTGTACCAAAGAGTCCATGCTAGTTTATTCAGGAGTTGTAAAGTAGAATTGCTTTAAACCAATTCCAGTGTTTGGGTCCTTTCAAATCATAAACACTTCGAACCTAAAAAATACATGACATTTTTTTTTTACTGTCATTTATTAAATTTTCCTTAGAGATACTTAAGACCAATGGAATGAGACTTGTTAAAAGTACAGTAATGTGTTTAATAAGATTTTTCAGTAACATTAAAACCGTTTTTTATTTGATGATTTGACAAACAGTATATAAAAATACAGTATGCCATGCCAAAAAGAATACAAAGATACAAGGCATACTTGGGGAAAAAGTTTATTAAAAATTATACTTACTTCAAAGTTTTCTTCATTGATCCCTAGTAAAGGCATCTCCACACTTGGATCCATGTTTTTTAACTTTGTCAGATCCTACAAAAAAATTGTATGATAGTTAAATTATTTTTTTTAATTCCCCAAAAGATACCCTTAAGTAGTTAAATGGAATAAAAACACATGTTTACCCAGTTGCTTTTCATCTAATATTGTTTCTAAAAAAATAGAAAATAAAACTCTGTCTAGTATTAATTTCAGTTGTATGCAATTAAGATAGGAAAAAGATACTAAGTAGTTTGTTAATTTAGGACTTCACCTTAAAGTAGAAACGTAGTACAAAGGAAGCGAGTTGAATGACCTTTCCCTATATAGTAGTTATACCTTAGAGCAGGGGTTCCCAACCGGTGGTACGCGTACCACTGGTGGTACGCAGGAAAATTTCAGGTGGTACGCGTGAGTAACATTATGCTAGTGTTAGCTTCTGTACGCATGAGCAGTGAGCACGCAAACATATTACTCATTATTTTAAACATTAGTTTAAGGAGAAATCTTTAATTAAATTCTGAATCGAATGTAAAACCCAGTACCCTTTGATCTTCCTCTACTATTTTTGATGCCATTTGTTACGAGTTACTTGTGTGGAGAGTGAATTTTCTGAACTCTTGTACATAAAAATAAACATAGAAGCAGAATAAGTGTTGAAGAGGACTTAAGAGTGAAAATAAGTCCTATTACTTCTAATGTTGGTATTTTAATCACAGGCAAACAACAAGTTTCGCACTATAAAAGTATATTTTGTATGATGATTAATTTTTTTGCTGAGTTTGTACTATTTGTTTTTATTTTTATGTTTTTAGACCTATAAAACTAAATTAGTACCCTTTTAATATTTTTTATTTCTCCTTTATTATAAGCATGTTATAAATAAACAAATAACTAACCATTAAATATGAAGTTCAAAAAGCCTTTAATTCTAAAAGCCTTTGAACACTTTTAGAAGAGTAAATACTATACATTTATTAAAATATTTAGGTCTGGTGGTACGCCAAAATTTCTCACAAAGTTAAGTGGTACGCAGGGGCAAAAAGGTTGGGAACCCCTGCCTTAGAGAATGAGTTTTGCAACTGTGCCATTCAGGTATCACCAATATAGGGTAGACAGGTGTTAGCATAGTTTTCATTTCTCCTCTAAGGATTGTACTGTAGTTTTTACTACAGAATTTGTACATTTTAAATGCCCATACCGTTGCACCGGCCTACAGCAACTTATTTTATAAAAACAATTTATAATGTCATATAGGTGTGGTCCTATTTCATGCCTAAGGCTCAATATACTCAATGATAAGTATACTAGTCCACTTATTTGAACTCTAAAAATTAATTTTCAAGACCAAATTTATTACGTAAAGGCTTATTTATATATCAAAATCTAATGTAAAGAGATAAGGTACTGGTAGAAATTTCAAGTCTAAAAATGAATCATGTACAACTAATATCTAGAATTAATTACATTTCCACTCTTTGCATAATGTAATTTCGCATAATACAACAAAAATATAACAGTTAAAGCTTTATGTCTATAGAGATTATAAAATCTATAGAGAGAGTTGAAATTAATACAAATAAGAATATAAATTTGTTTAAAAAGGTAACTTACCTCTGGTGCAGGGTAAAAAAAGCTTGTATCCATCGTTTTTTCCAAATCTTCGATATACAAATTTGATAAATTCATATCCTATACATAAGTGTAGAGACAATATTATGAGCAGTTACAGTTAGAAACATAAAAACACAAAAAGGACAAGTTTAGTTTTCTTACATAACATAATGGACTTGGCTGCATTACTGCATCGTTAGAAACACTGACAGTCCTAACAAACATCTGAAAGTTGACAATTTAAGAATTTTAATATTTAGCATATGCTGATGTTCACAATCGGTCATAGGGGGAGGGTTAGGTTTAATTATCGTCACACTAGAGAAGGGCTATTGGCAACAGACGTCATAATTTAGAACCACAGTCAAGTGACGAGCCGACACCCAACAGAATTTTTAAGAATGACATTGTACACAATGGACTTTTTGGCTGCATAGGCCGTTAATAAGTCGGCAGTTATTTTGACAATGCCCGGGCCTGAACCTAGGACCTTTTTGCATGCAAGGCAAGCGCCTTAACGACCGAGCTTCCCAGCCCCATCATGGGGGAGCGGGGGGATTGGTACTATTCCGTTAAACGAACACTTATTAAAAATCACCCGATCATGGTAGTCATAGATTATGGCAGCCCCAAACTATTGATTTAGCAAATATAGCAGGGAATTGTGCTAGTTCAAATTGCTTTAATCTTGTATTGGAGGAGTCTGGTATGTTTTCTTTAACCCTCCGAGGATACAGACATATAAACCCGTCACCTGCCTGCAAGGTTTTCCAGCAACTCATAGTTTTTAATAAAATAGTTACATGTATAAGAATTAAAATTTCAAAATTAAAGCATGGAAGAACCATTTATAACCACCAACTACAGAAATATTTTACAAAAAGTGCTACCTATGTTTTTAATTTCAGAGACTGAAGTTAAGTAAACCAAAAAATAATTTTAATCTACTTGTAGAACAGTCCAGCTCCTGCAATGTGACAGCTGGAGAACTGTTCTGTGAACAGCATAGTTTGAATTTTATCATGAGGGAAAACTCCACTGGTTTATCAAGTGAAAATTCGCATTAAATAGCAGCTTGACTGTAGCGTCCATAAAATTGAAAACATTACACTGAGAAGTATTTAGTTTAAAAGGGTAGGCTTGTGTACTTTTAATATTTAACAAAACTATGTAAATAAAGCTGTGACTGTAAAACTATCAAGTATTTAACAACAAATCCAATAAATTTTAAGAATATGTTATGCAATAATCTCAAGCAAATCAAAACTAGGAATAGATTTATAAAAGTTACTTTTTTTTAATCAACTCAAAAAAAAGATTTCTGACCCTAAAGACTTCTTTAACAGTAAGGAATTTAGGAAATATAAACCACATAACTTTTTATTAGGATCCCTTGAAACAGAACTAGGAAATGTGATAATAAAAAACGGTAGAAGTTGTCAAATAATCGTTTACATCACACAATAGAGTTTACTTTTATAGGTTAACAAATAAATACAGTTATCAACTTACATTAAGATCATTGAAAATTGGTAGCATGGGATTAGAATCACCCGAAATCGCATTCGAATCATCATTCTCAGTATTGCCCTAAAAAAATTTTTTTTAAATCAGATTAAAAATAATACAAGTTTTCTTAGACAAAGGATTTCAAAAATAGAAATTAACACAATCCATCAAGCAAAAATAGCCAAGCAATTTTTAAGCTTATATCATGCATGAGCCATTTTAAAAAAAAGCATTAAAAAATCCTTCTAGTTTAAAAATGTTAGCAATTGATTGCAAAAAAAAAAATCCACTGCATATTAGTAATGTTATAGCCTAAGAACACAAAATAACCTTTCACATAAAGTTGAAGATAAGTTTATGCCGAACTTTCTTTGGGCTTCTTAAAAGTTAAATATATGAAAGTACACAATAAATTTCTTAATATGATGACACTGTGTTTCACTAAAAATATATCAAGTCATAAATTTTAAAATAAATCATTCTACAAAAGTTATCATAAAATGAAATTCAAACAGAATAAAGGAAGAATAAATATAGAGCAACATTGACAATCTAGATCTACTGTATATTAAATTTTTTTTTAAGTGTGTTTAATAAAAAAAATTAAGATTTTGTAGTATGGACATATATAATTTCAAGAATCGTCCTTTAAGTAACTATTAAAAATTAGAATAAAAATAATTTTAAAAAATTAACCATCTAAACATCTTACATGTTCCTCATCCATCAGAATATCCTTTGATAGACTTTCGAAACTTTCAGAGGTTGAAGAATAAGATTCCGGAGAGAACCCGTTACTGAACTCGCAGCAGTTGGATGAGGAAGCCCATCCATTTTCAAACTCATTGCTTTGAGGTGATACAGCAGAACCAGTACTTCCCAACTCGCTGCTCTGTGGTGATACTATTAAACTCTCACTTCCAAACTCTCCGACTTCATATGAAAGCATAAAAGAATCACTTGCTAACCCACTGCTTTGAGGTGATGGTATGGAATTTGGACTTCCTGACCTACTGCTCCAAGTTGATGCAGTAGACCCAGTACTTCCTAACTCCCTACTCTGAGGTGACGCAATTAAACCCACACTTCTTAACTCGGTACTCCATAAAGACTCAATAAAATCTGGGCTTCCTAACTCGCCGCTCTGAGGAGACGAAATAAAACCCGCACTTTCTGGCCCACTGCTCTGAAGCGACGCATTAAAGCCCGCACTTCCTGGAACACTGCTCTGAGGCGACGTAATAAAGCCCACACTTCCTGGAACACTGCTCTGAGGCGACGTAATAAAGCCCACACTTCCTGGAACACTGCTCTGAGGCGACGTAATAAAGCCCTCACTTCCTGGCTCACTGCTCTGAGGCGACGTAATAAAGCCCACACTTCCTGGAACACTGCTCTGAGGCGACGTAATAAAGCCCACACTTCCTGGAACACTGCTCTGAGGCAACGTAATAAAGCCCTCACTTCCTGGCTCACTGCTCTGAGGCGACGAATAAAGCCACACTTCCGGACACTGCTCTGAGGCGACGCAATAAAGCCCACTTCCTGACCACTGCTCCGAGGCGACGTAATAAAGCCCACACTTCCTGACCTACTGCTCTGAGGCGAGGTAATAAAGCCCACACTTCCTGACCTACTGCTTTGAGGCGACGTAATAAAGCCCACACTTCCTGACCTACTGCTCTGAGGTGACCGGATTGATAGGGAGGAGGTACGTGTATAACTCACATCTCCTTCAAAGAATTTAAAAATTTGGTTGCCAGACTCCAGCTTTGAAATCTGAAAAGTCAATAAAAAAAAACAATAAAACATGTTTAACGAAAGATTACTTTCACTATTTACTTGGATATAATGCACAAGATTAAGAAGATTATGGTTAGTTGCTAATGCCACACAAAAAGCAGGGTTTTTTTTAATAAATGAGAGGGGGGGGGAGTAAGTTTACCTTTATGTTACTCATTGTAAATTTAATTGACTCAACTATCAGAGAGATACAGATCCTTGCATTGGGATATGATATGGATACACAGATGTAGATAAATCTATATCTATGGATTGTTGGTTTTTCCAACAAAACAATTTATAAAAAATTTCAGAATTTGATTTCATTTCAAAATAACAAAATCTTAAAAATCATTTTATAATACAAATATCACTAATTTTTTTTCTTCAATTAAAGGGTTAAAATTTGAATCTCATAAAAAATGAGTAAATTTCCCTTATCCATAAAAGGATTTAACTAGAAAAAGGGACAATATTAATTACATTATGCTATTTTAAACCACCATTTTAGAATTAATTTTGTTAAAACAATTGTTAAAAGAGTATAAATGTTTTACGTGAAATACCTGACTAGAAAGACATAAGTAGTGAGATATTTCTTTAGAAATAACTGGAACAATACTAACTTGCATGCTGACTTCGGGCTTATCACCTTTCTTGATTTTCTGTAAAAGTATTAAGAATTAGCAGAAGCATTTCAAGTATTGAAAAATAAAAATGGCATTCAGAAGGCAAAACTTAGAATTCAGATTACACATGCAGTTAAGAACTCACCTTTCTTCTTCCTTTTTCCTCTGTTGCCTTTTTCAGCAAATGACTTCTTAGTTCTTCTATAAATTAAAGGAAAGTTTTAGAGAACATGAAAAATTCTTAGACAAATCAATAAATAACAACCTTAGCTTTCAGAAGAATACTAATGTGTGTAACAGGTCTGGGATGGATTACATAATTGAGTTTTAATCAAAGCTAGTTGGTAAAAATTACCAAGAAATTGGTCAGGCAGTAGTTTGCAAATGTATTTTTCATACACATGCATAAAACTTCCCAACGCTAAACACAGGTTTTGCAAACCTTCTAGCGAAAATTAAAGATTTCGGAGAGTTTTCAATAGAGTACTAGTTAGAGCTGCATTGACAAATAAATGTTAGTCATTTTCTACTTTTTTTTATAAATGATTTGTGTATAAATTATGAAAGTAAAAAAACAATAAAATTAATTTCGAACCAACTTTAGGCGAAGAAAGTGTCCACATAACCCTAAAACCAGTTTGTATCAAACCAAATACAATATTTTAAAAAAGTACTACTTTTTTTTACAGTTTGAGTTTCTACCAAATTTTACCAAAAGAAACCTTCATTTTGATATACACTTGCTATAACAGGTACAGTCAAACTTCGTTAACGTGAACTCGCTTAACATGAAATTTCGCTTAAAATGAACAGAAAGCATTTCTCTAGCCTATAAAAGCTTTGAGCTAATACTAAAAAATCTCTTTACGCGAAATCCCGCTTAACCCTAACCAAACCAAAAATTCAGAATTCGACTCTTCTTTATAGTAATTTAAAGTTTTGAAGAAATTAAGCAAAACATTACAAAAACGGCAACATTATAAAAATAAATTGTCTTCTACTTCTGAGAATATCACGAGATCTCCCGTGATTCGTCAGTTTAAATCCTATAAATGAGGTGTCAAGTGTAGGATGATTCTTTACGTCATGAAAAGCATATTTACTCCTCTACAGAAGCCAAAGCTTCTTAAGAGCATATGAAATTTGAAGTGGTTTGTATTTAATCTTATTAATTTTCATTCAAAATGAATCAAAAGCAGCAATCTATTTTTTTTAGATGAAACATAAACACAGCATTTTGTAACTATGCATTATCTTAATTGCTGTCCCTTAAAAATTTTCCTAATTTTTCAAAAGTATGTACTACTCCAAATGAACTTTATAAATTAAATTACTAATTGTATACATGATGTATTATTAGTGTATTGGACATTGTAAAATTTGAATTTTTAGACGTGATTTTTATAAAACCATTCACTGGTTCAATGTAAAAAAAAGTTTGCGTTAACGGGGTTCGACTGAATTACGAAAATTTTAATATTTCCAAGAGACATGTTTTGAAACATACAATAAGAAAGTAATTTATAAGGTCCCTACATCAACCAATTTGAGGCCATTTAGGATATTACTCAGCATAAAACAACTGAACTCATTTCAATATTGATTGGGATAATTTTAATATATAAATTGACCATTTTCCCTAGAGTTTATTTTTTTTTTAAGTACAAGGTTGCACTCATGTTTAATAGGGACAAAAAAAAAAATTCTAATGCACTTGGCATGTTTTAAATAACTAAAAAAAATTTTTTAATCTTACCACCATAGTTAACAAATTGGTAGATGCGATAGTTTGAATTATCCTTTTTTTCTATGCCAAGAAATTCCAAATTTTTCCGATTAACAAAGCCATTAAGGCTAGATCGAAAGCGGCATTTGGTATTTTCGTTATGGTTTTTCTCCTCGCTATATTTTAAAGATTTAGCGGTTGACACTTCGCTTTCCGACATCTGGAAAGGTTTAATAAAGTATGAATGCTGATAAACTAAAATAAACAAGTGCTATATAGAAATGAATCTAGAGATAAGCAATACTTGATTTACATAAATTTAATTCAACAAAAACCTTTTAAAAATAAAAAAGCAGGCCTTTTTTATTAATAAATAACCTCAGCTCAATTAATTCATATATAATTCAATATTCATTTGAAAAAAGTGCCGTTTTTAACATATCTAAATGCAAACAAAACACTTTAAGGCTAATTTTCTCGTTTTCACCTTTTCGTCACATAGCACACATCCTTCCACTAAACTCGTCAATTCTAACCGTTTTTTTATAGATACGACAAAATTAATGCGACACTACCCAAAATCTGACACATTAAAAAACCTTCCTTATAGTTATTTTCCTCTTTATAAAACATTTTATCAAATAGAGGACAATTTCAAGCCTTTTTAGAACATAAAAAAAATAACAAATTATTACTAAATTTGATTTTAAATATTTAAGAAATACTTTGAATGTAACAATTACTCAACATAAAAATTTACAAATACTTTAATTCAATATATTGTTTACCCTTTTCATTCAAATAAATTATGTGCAATGTGAAACAATAAATACAGTCAAAATACCTTAAAGAGGCTCAACATAGATTCATGCCACCTGGGATTATTTTTATTCATAAACTTAATTTGAAATTGTCCCTTCTTTTCGTCTTTCCAAGAAATCACATCTGAAAGTCTTTTAAAGAAAAGGCAGTGGAACATCATTTTCAAAATTTTTGAATTGGAGAACTTTTTCTGAAATATATAAAACACCAAATAAATAAAAATCTATACACAAAACAAAGTATCTACCCACATTATTTTGATTTGATACTTTGAGCATTTGTAAGGCATTGACATTTTTAATACTAAAACCTTTTTCTTTAAAAAAAAAAACCAGAGGCCCACCAAATAACCCCCCAAAATAACGTTAATTTGTCAATTTACTACTGAAATCATTTTCATAACACCTTTCCCCATAACGAAAATCTAAAAGGGACCCGACTTCTCAGGGCCATGTGGTGCTATGATGTAGAGCAGTGGTTCCCAACCTTTTCTGGACCATCACCTCGTATTTTAGGTTGATTAACATGCATCGCCCCCTTTTAATTTGCATGTTATGTCTAATCATAATTTGTGTTAAAGTGTAACTATAAAACAGTTTTATAACACTCACTACCGTTTATAAAAACCATAGAAGCTTCATCCGGTCACTTTTAAATAAAATAGAAAAATAAGAAAAAACATAAAACACATATTTTTAAAGAACAAAAGTGACTAATTAACAGATATTTTTACTGGTTTCTAGAAAATTTAAGAGAGTTTAAAGTAAAAATTGGCTGGTTTGGTTATGGTTGGAGAATGGTTTTACTGTACAAAGGTACAACATTATTTTAATTTTCCGTCTTTGAATACTCATCGTCCCCCCCCCCCCCCCAAGTATTTTTTGCCCCTTTGATAACACAAACCGCCCACTAGGGGCGATCGCCCCCAGGTTGGGAACCGCTGATGTAGAGGTTAGGTTAAATCATCATCACACTACTACATACAGAAGGTTATTGGCGATGGGCCTCATAATGCAGAGTTACAGTTAAGTGAAGAGCCGATACCAGCCGGTGGGCACCCAACGCAACTTTTGAGGGCGACATCGTACGCATCATCAGGACTTTGGCATCAGACACCAATTGAGTAAGGGCAGTATTTTTGGTTTAACAAATCCACTTTTTTCAATTTAAAAAAAGCAAATCAACTTTTCTTGGTGTTTTAAAAACAATAACACATCACATTTAAAGAAATTGTTTAAAATAAATATTTCTAACTTTTTGAAAATAGAAAGCCAATTCTGCGCCTGTTTTTTTTCCTTTCATTCAGAGAATGTGTCTATTTTTTTAATGAATTTCTCTTTGTACTACACAAAGCTGTAAAGGTCATAAAATTCTTTTAAAGTACTGCATAATTTAAAAGAATGTTAAAAAGAAAAAATACTAAGAAAAAAAATTTACATTTGAGTTGCAACCAAGTATTAAAAAAATGCTATTTCAAATCCGAAACTGCTATTACTACTTAATTTTGGCTATTATTTTATATTGTACATCCAAACGAAAATATCATTACAAGCAACTTGATAATCTAATATTTTGTTTATAATATTTGGATGCATTTTTTTTAAAACTTGAACATAGGAAACACAGCGTATCCACACATGGGTAACTTAGAAATTTTTTTTGCTTGTTTATTGAATTCTTTGTCATTTTTTAAACAAGTGGCAATCTTTTACAGTTAAAGAACGATTAAAATTTCTCAATATTTTTTTTCTACTTCTACAGGAAAATTAGAAGCATTAAAAAAGAAAGGCAGATCCCCTTTTTGAATACGAACAACTAATCTAACAGTATTTGAAAATATCATCTGCATGTGCACACAAAAAGCCTTAACTGGATCCAGCAAGAAATTTATTGTGATGAAATCAATTTCAACCCGCATAAAATTAAACCTTTTGTTTATATGTGTTCTAAACATATTAGCATTTGTTGTTTCAGCATTGGTCCTATTTGGTTTTGATGGAATTGAAACCAGAAAATCTATGTTTACGGAGTTAGATAAACTGTAATTAAGCCTGTTACTTTTTAAATGCAGTATGAAAAAACAGTTTAGTTCGGGAAATTAAATAATTAAGCGCATAGTAGTATGTTTAATATTCATTTGTTGGAGCAAAATGCAAGGTAAAAAATATTTACCGGCAAATTCATAAAGAAATGCCATAAATTTTTTTAACCATAGTTAGCAATGTACGCGCGAGTTAACCGGTTTACAAACCCTAATAGCAGACCTATTATTTTCAGAGTCATGATATATTGCATCAAATAATAGTATAAGGCATGTGTTCCAGTATCATTTTGATTTTTTAGGCTGCTTGAACAGGATTGAATTAAGTGTAAAACTTAATGTACATTTGTAATTAGGTAGAATGACATTTCGAATTGTGCGCAGAAAAGTGATGTATCAGACAAGGGACTTACGGAAAAGATCTTGAAACAATTTCGGAAAAACTAGCTTTTGGCCTACACATCAATTTTCCCCACACAGTGTGATATATTAAGCAACGTTTGTTAACATGAAATAATGGTTAATTCCTAGTTTCAGTATACAGCGATTTTTTATTTCTCGCCAAACTTGTTGGCGTAAAAACATCACGTAGCGACGCGCGATTAGACGATGCTACTCGGAAACCGCGAAGTCAAACACTGTTGCCAGATTAGAATTATTTAGCCTTTTTTTGTCGCCAACGTTCCGAAAAAGTCGCTGTATACCGAAACTAGGATTTAACCGAAATAATAAGTGCTGAAGACTAATATTTAAATAGTCAGTGTTATTCTTTTTCTTAGCTAACCAGCCCCAAGGCAAACAAAGGTCAGAGAAAACTTCCCACAAATATTTTCAAATGACTAAATATTACTTAAAAAATACTTCAAACCTAAAGGCATATACTTTAAATTATATTTTTACTCTAATTTTAAAATGTGAAAGGAGATATAAGAAATTAGTTTATGAGTAAGCATGTTTCGTATTTTTTAGAAAACAAGTTTTAAATTTGGTTTAAAGAAATATATTTACATACAACAAAAAATAATTTCCGTACAATCTTGTCACACAATTGATTTTACTATCTGAAATATACTCAATAAACATTAAATTTTTTTTGGACACATTTCATTAAACATTATTAGGCCAAAATCTATAGATTATACATATCACTTTACAAATCCGATAATTGTTAGTTAAAAGATATCAATGTCTAATGTGTTAACAAAAGGCATGTGCTGCAGGCTTTTATATCAAGATGCAGAAATGTCAGACACATAAAAACACCAGTAAAATATTAAAATATCACTCACTTTATTCTTTACAGATCTTATTTTCTTAATTTTTCCAGTCTGTAAAATAAATGAATACAATTTTATTAAAAAAATATAATAACACTGTTACACATGTCAATAAAAATTTAATTTACTAAGGATTTCAACTAAGCTGAATAGCTTTAGAATTTTATTATATAAATATTTGCCTTTCTAATTTTTTTTATGTGATTGCAAGGGATTTAATTGTTTGCACACGGTTTTAATTGCTTAAGGGTTTCACTTTTAAAAACTACGCCAACTTAAAATAGTAGCAAGTTTACTGGAACAGCCTCGTACTCTAAAAACATCGCATTGCATTTTTAAAAAAATCCTTAATCATGTCTCTTCACAACACAAAACGGACACATTAAAGATCAAATCAATATAAATACCTTTAAACTCATTTTAAGGGTCCTGCTTTTGTTGTTAGCACTTTTTTCAAACATCATGATCCTTTATAGTCTCTATTGAGTATTGAATCATGAATGAGAATTGAGGAACTATTTATCCAACTCCGGCTTTTATAAGAAACCTCCCAGGTTATCTCGAATCATCCAGAACATTCGAAAACATAAAAAATTACATCACTTTCGGCCAATCAGATTCGTCCACAATATCTATGTGCGAAAAAGTTCCAGTTTGTACTTTCAATTTGAGCTTACGTACTGGTTTAGATTTTACTGCTCAAACAAAATCGACACCACCATCATTACGTGCTGCATGACGTCATGTGCGATACCACTCTCAAAACAAATATACATAAAAAAAATACCTCAATAAAAATTTTTAAAAATCTAATCTATAGGTATAATATCATAGTTTTTTTCCTTAACCTCCTAATTTTATGTTCCGTCAAACATATTACTAGGCTCACATACTCATGCGTATAGATTTTCGGTACTCTTCACACGTTATTTTAATACAGATTTAACTTTTTAAAAAAATAATTTGTTGTTTATAACTGACTAGCTTTATAAACCCGGCGTTGCACGGGTGTACCCTTAATAACCCTAATTAGATTTTTTTATGTAAACTTTTATTTTATACCATTAGATCCCTCCACTACTGGTCTACTTTATCAGGATATTATAATCTCTTCCCATTCTGATATAAGGGGTTGATTTTATCCAGGCCCTAGTTCCAGGAGTTTGAGGTCTTTCCCATAGGCCCCTGTTCAAATTGCTAGAACAGCTACATGATACAATGGCCTGTTTCTATTTCACGATTAGCGCAAAACGAAACTGCCCACATGTGGTAAACATTCCACTTCATATTTCATATAACTTGAGGGTTGGGGGACCCAATCGGTAAAGACTTTCGCCTTGCATGCGATAGGTCCCAGGTTCAGGTCCAGGCTCGCCAAAATAACTGCCAACCTATAAACGGCTTGTGCAGCTAAAAATTGTCCGACGAATAATATCCCGTGTAGAGGAAGGGCACTTTAAATATCCTCCAAATTTCCAACGCTGCGTACGATGTCGCCTTTAAAAGTTGCATTGGGTACCTACTCACGTATCGGCTCGTAACTTGACTGTGGTTCTAAATTACGACTCCCGTTTCTAATAGCACTCGTGTGTAGCTTTAATGCGACGATAATTCAAACTAACCCTAACCCATACAAACCGGATGGGAATAGCTACCCTACGTTAAATTTTCAACTTCGCCAAAAGCCGCCAATGCCAAAATTCAATCGACCATTACGCCATCTTAACATCAGAAAACAAAACAGACATTCATCCTCTTGTAAAATTGGATAAGTTTTATAAAGTACAAATTCCTTATCTATGCCGAATATATTCCGGTTAACCTAAAGAATCTTGACCGGCAAATTTAAGCCAAATCTGGTAACCCCGATGGCAACCTTTGGCGAAATTAGCAATTCCATTGACAATTTATAAATGTTACTCTATTTAAATCTTAAACGCATATAATTTATTCTGAAGTTTTCTCATACTAATATTTTATTAATTAGATACTTAATGACTTCGGATTGATAGATAGATACTTAGATACTTAGTGCTTCGGATTGCCATAACAGGTCCAAAGATCGAGATTGGACGAGGTTGACTCATCTTTCATCCATTAAGTGACTCGATGCCTCGACAAAATGAGGGCCAAGGATGTTTGGAACTAAACGAAAGGGGTTCCGCATGAGGTTTACCACCTAACCGGGAAAATATGCTTAGCACCCCAGAGCCGTTGGTCACAAAAGCTGAAATGCGCACGGCATTCTTTGGCCCACTAACGGGCTGTTTCGCCGAGGATTTCAGTGGTAATTTTTTCTTTTTGATGTTTGTTGAACAAAAAGAGCTTCAGACTTTTTGTAGGTTGGTGCACGAGTTCCTAGTACCTATCTGACCTCATAATAAGGTTTTCGTGAAAATTACGCAAGTGCATGGGATATCAGCCATAAAAATTTTGGGTTTTAAAGGTATTGCTGAAAAACGAAAAGATATACAGACTTGAAATGTGGTGCACGATTCCCCAGTACCTGTCGGACATCATAATAAGTTTTAAAAAATAGCATATGCGCAAATGGTAGAGACCATAAAACTTTTTAGGTTTTAAAGTTATTAAAATTACCTTATAGGCTATGTGTAATTTCCTTTAAATGCCTTGATTTATCCAGTGGTAATTGAAAAAAATGTAGTGTTACACCCCTTTAGTTTTGCTTTTATAACAATTAAAGAGCTTAGTGGAAGAACGTGCTAAGTGATACATAGTTTTGAAAAAATTGCGATCTTTGAGGGTTATTCCGTCCTTTAAAGATCACAACCCCCCCCCCCCTTTTCATTTTCTTTAATTTAAATATATTTTTTACCTTTTGTAAGTGCCGTTTTTAAATTCGAAAACGTATCTAAAAGTGCAAACTAAAAACTAAAGCTCATTTTCTCGTTTTCACCTTTTTGTCACTTAGCACGCTAAGCTCTTTACTTACGATCAACCAGAGCGGGATAGAAAAGAATTCGAAAATCTATTATAAAATAGAGAATAAAATGTACCTGCATTTTGGTGTTCATGATCTTGCTCGGTCACGATGTCCACCTTAACCTTAGCTCGAAAAGAGTCCGATAGCAACAGTGTAAACTGAGCTGTGTCAGTGTGTGTAATTTTTGAAGGACTTTTTCATATGCATAAATAAATGTTTTAGACGAAACATGATTGGTTTCCTCGTCTCTCATTAAACCACATGTTAAACGAATTTTTCGATTCCCAAAACATCATTGTTCAGACAGAGATAGAAATGAAACGAACTGGCCTGTCAGCAGAAAATGACTGAATGATTATTGCGGTTGAATGCCCTAATAAATATTATGTATGGGGCAATGGAATGGAGTTAAATTTATTAGGATGTTTCCCCCATATCAAACCTTTATAATAATGTTTTAAGGTTAGATACATATATGTGAGTTTTAATTTGTAATAACGGTTTATTTTATTATGAGGGGGGAATGTATATACTTACTTTGCCAATATTTTCTTGATTTTCACAGGATCTCAGAAAACCACTTGAGTTAATTTTTGACTTTATTCTTAATGAATTACCTTTGGAAACTTCCACTACTTCATAATATTTTAAAAAAGTAAATATTTTCAAAGACTTTTCACCTTTAAGTGAATTAAAAGTTTCCAAAGGAACTTCATTTTCGAATTTATCCGGTGTTTCTCGATATATCTCCATTTCGACTGCCTAATTAATCCTAAAAGTAATAATAAGTTAAGTTATCAATAAAAAAAAATTAAGCATCAATAAAAAATTCATGCATTTTAAATGTGGGTAACAAAAGAATATCAGGGTTTAAAAAAATGAACTTAACCCTTTAAAGAAACAGAGGGAAATCTTATTTTTTTAAAAAAAAAAAATGGAAACACACACAAAGGTATAATTTACAAGATTTTACTAAATTTTGAAGTTTGAGGAGTCTTATGAAACCATTTGAAACGAAAATAGAATTTTAAATAATATTAAAATAAATAATGTACAGAAAGTTTGAATTTAAATATCCTACAGGGAAAAGGTTCTATATAGAACAAAATACAACTATTTTTTGTACTTACACGCACTTTGATGGTTGGCAACAACAGCAATAATATCAATATTCAAAACAAAAAAAAGTACTTGTACAAAAAACTAGTTGAATGCGTCGAGTCTTTAAATTAAATAACGTAAAACTTCTCGTCTAAGTTTAAAACGAATTATTAAATTTTCTTTAAAATAAAATTCTTAAATATAAAAATAAAATAAAAAGATTTCTAATTACAAATAAATCAAATTTCAACTCCTAAACAATAAACCTCATCAAATAATATGTTCGATCTCTCTAAAGTGCAGTAAAATTGTGAATTAACTAAATTGAGTCAGAGCAAAGTATAATACTTTTGTTCCGGAAGCCCAATTATAAGTATCCGGTCAAAAAGGATGGTACATATAGTTAGTTTCTCGAAATGTTACGTTATCAAATACGAAGGAAAAGAGTCCTAATCAAAGGAAATTCTGTCGTAATCTACGTCCTGTTTTTCTAAACTTTTTAAGGCATATGCATCGTTACATAAGAACACAAAGATTGTAGTATTTGAATTACACAATTTGTTTACAAAATGTTTCTAATCATTGAATGTACTTTCAGAATTATTTACAGGACATCCACCAAGTGACAATTTTAATGGTTTCCCGAACTAATAAATTAAGTATTTTTTAACAAATCAAAAACAAATTGTACAACAATTCTATTAAATACCAATACAAAATGTATCTGACCCTGGTCTCCATATGAAATTGATATTATTTTTTAAACACTGATAATTTTTTATTGAAATGTAAATTATGAAAGTCGCCCTTTTAATTAAATCGTTTTCATAAATGATATAAAAGATGTTTCCTGGATATTTAAGCATATGCGATTATCCCACATATTAAAATATAAGTATTTAAGTTAAAATTTTGATTTATATATGAGTACTATTCCACGTATAAAAAAAACCATTGTTTGGAAATACTTTTTCAAACACGGTGAATTATTGTTGTTCTAAGGTTTAAGAACTACAGACTAATAAATATTTTAACGCTCGTTTGAAAAAAAGTTTTTTTTTCTCGCTATCTTTTGTTGCACAATAGTTACAATACAACATGTGCACAAAGTGAAACTTTTTTAAAAACTGGAGGAATTATGTTAATATGACGAGCACGGCACGTGCGAGTGTAATACATTTTCTTGACTCTTAAAATTTATTCATGTTCAGGTGTTGAGTGGCAACAGAAATGATGAATGAATATAAATTTTTGTCTAGGCTCGATTGGTAAATTAATTTCATGTGGAAATAGAGCACCAATCGTAGGAAGTGAAGACAAAACGCGAACGAATTGTAAATTAATGGAAAAATGATGTGTAGGATTAAAACGGATATCATTTGTGAAAATGTGGAGTAATTTGAAGTAAAACGGCGAGTTCTTTTGACAAAGTTGTAAAAAAATTCCTTTTACGATCTTGGGCTGAACAGCTTTTCTAACAGGTTTTTCAAAAGCTTCATTTAGGTATGAATTATATATTGTCATTTTAATTTGATAAAGTACAAAGTAGGATTTTTTTTTGCAAGGAGTAACTTTTACTTTAGTAACTTTTTATTTTATATATATCACTTTTTAGAAAATTATACTTATTAAGCTAATCTTTTAACAAAATAGTGTTCAATTAAAAAAAAACAGCTTTCGACAATGATAAAACCTTAAAATTACTTTTACGAAATTGGATTATTTCACGTTACGTAAAGCATTCCTGGATTTCAGTTTTTTGGAAGTTTGGTTCAGATTTGGTGTTTTTTTTAACATTATTAATACTACTACTCTTATTACACCACTACATTGACTAACCATTAATCGTGGCACTATTTTCATTCTTGTGGAACTGTTGCTACTCAAGACGTGATACATGTGATTGTTTCGTATTTCATCATTTGTTACATCTATTTTTTCACGGGATTATAAAAAAAATGTGTGAAACACATGCAAAATTGATAATAAAAACCTTCTTGATTAGTAAAATGCATGTACACTGCTCAAAACAATTATGGGAACGCATGGTTTAAACCCTTTCACCCCCAATGATTCCATTTGGTATCATCAGCTTCCTATTTTTTTCTCACTAAGTTGAGCTCGCACTTATTTATCGTTAGAAAGAAGAATCATGTATTTCGAAGAATTAAATAATGTTTGTTTTAATTAAATGAAAATATGAAAAACATGGTAAAATATCATTCGCTCCCAAAATATTTTATGAAATAAATTAAATGAATTGAATTCTTCACGCGCTTGCATTCTTAGATGTTTAAAAATTGATTTTGCCTTTTTTTTACAAATGAAGTTATGAAAAAAATATTGTTAGAATTTATTCAAAGTTTATATGATTCAAATATTTTCTCCCTGAAATTTTAGTTAAAAAATAAAGATTTTTTCCCCTGTTTTTTTTACCATTTCATTCTGGATGCATAATAAATCTATTTCACAAAATTTGAGATTTTTAGAATAAACAAGAAGTTCATAAAGAACTAAAATAGCCTACTTTCCTGTTACTTAAATACTTACTGAAGTTCTAATCGGGAAAAAAAACTAGGTTCCTAAAGTAAATATCATCAACAGCTGTTTCTACACTAGATTTATACACATTAGAAAAAAAAAATCGAAACACAGCACCCAGCTATAACTTAAACTTCTAAAAGCCAAAATCAACTATTTTCCTTAATATTCTTTCGTAAATTAATTAAATATTATTTATAATCTGCTCGTGATTTATTTGTAGTTCGAAGAATAATTAAATATTTATTAATAACAAAAGTAATGAAACTACTCCGAACTGCATTAAAAAATAAGAAATGTAAATTAAAACTAAGCATAATTGCATGCAAAAGTATGCCTTGCCGCTTTCTTGGTAGATAATTAATGAATAATCAAAGAATCAAATTGTGCTACATTTTATGACGTCATTCCAAACTGATTCATGAAAATATTATTTTGCTTCAAATATGTTTAAATAAAGTTTCTCATGCCATTGTTGATTTGGCAACAGTGATTTAAATGACTCAAAATTGAATTTCAATGCTAATTCAAGTGGAAATTCGTCGACAGATCGTAGATTTATGTCCTTCCGGACGTACAGACAGACGGACAAAAAGTATGAAAGTTGGGTATCTGAGGTCATAGCTTTCTAACAAAAAAAGAATTTTTAAGATCCGATGGATAGAACCGATTTTGGAAGGGGGGTACGGACAGACAGACGGACATCGACCGCATGTCAATACCTACTTTTTCATTTTTTTAATTCTTTCGAATTAAAAAAAGAAAAGTAGGCTAAAAATAAAACTTGGAATCAAAAGGATTAACAAAAATACGCACACACACACAAAAGGCTCCCCCCAATTGTTTTGAGCAGTGTAGAAAAGAAACTCTGAAAGTGTAGTTCCTCATTAACTTAATATACTTATTAATAAAGAGTTATGTTTCCAAGATTTGAACTTGCATTTCCATATCTGGTAGTGGTATTCCATATCTAGTAATTGGCAGTAAATTATCATTAACTAACTCTGAAAACGGAACTGTTGAACTTGATGGACACATATCTTTCTAATTAAGTAGTCAATTTGGTGATGTTTTATTATGTTCTGGATAAGATCCTCAACGTGAAAGTATTCTAAAAACTTCGCTAAAAATTCGCCAAAGTTTGATAAAAATTAAAATTTTATGTATTCCTATAATGAGTCGTCGATAAATCTGTGTTATAAGATTGCATAAATCATCCAATTTGCAGGCGTATTTAAACTTTAGATAGGCTGCACTTTAAATAAATTTGCAACAACAAAAACTATCTGCAAGAATTTTTTTTTGTTAGTGAAATTGAAATGGGACTCTTAATGTTATAGTGCGAGTAAAATCTCTATCCTACCTTTAATACTTTTTGTTCATTTGTCTGTACGTCCGGACGGACACGTCTACGTGCCTGTCGACGATCTGCTCAATTAAATAACATGAAAAATGATTTTTTTATTCGTTTAAACTTCTGTTGCCACATCAACAATCGCATGAGAAACTTTATTTAAACTAAGTATTTGAAAAAAAAAAAATTTCATATAAATCAGTTTAATATATAGCCAGCACAGCACAATATCATTCTTTGATGGTTGGTTATTTGTTTATTAAGAATACAGCGGCACACAGCATTCTATTTTTAGCTTCCTTTCCTTTTTTTATTTGAAAGAATTAAAAACATTGGAAAGATGGAAAGTAGGTATTGCCATCGTGGTAACTTCCGTCCGTCTAAACAATACCCTTCTACAAATTCTGTTCCATCCTATTTGTGTTCCTATTTTTTTTCTATTAGGAAGGTATACACCAAAGACGCTATCTTTATACTTTGTGTCCATCCGTCTATCTCATGTCAGTCTGTTTTAGCATAGTTCTAACAGGCCAATTAATTCAGAATTTTTGTGTGTGAATTTTTACGAAATTCTTTCGAAATTACATACGCAACCGTTTTTTTTTAAATATAACCTGGCACGGAAAAAATATGAGGCACTTAAGTTAAATTAGAAGTATAATTTAGCAAAGTAATTGGTTCCAAAACTCTGAATTATACATTAAAAGTATTTTTTCGTAACAATAAAAAAAAAATATTACATTTCAGGAAATCATATTATAAGTTGAGCAGTAATCGCCTGATTATATGCAGCTGTATAAATGCTGGATGAATCAGAATCGATTGCCATCCATTTTGCAATAGCTATTCTAGACAAAGGTGATAAAATAAGAGAACGTATCAGGTTTCGTAGTGACATCAATTTAGGGGAATCCTCTAAATAAGAAAACCGTTAACATTTTAATTACGTCATATAAGCCGTATTTCTTTTCTGAAACGGCTAAATGCAGGCTTCGGTCTAGAGTGGTAAATTTTAGGAGAGCAGCATGGCAATAAGTTAGAAAGTTAAAATGAAGTATATTTTAGGAGGAAATATTATTTTCCGTAAGAATTTAGGAATATATGTTAAAAAAAATATTTTTTTGGTAATTGTATCAGTTTCCAATACTTGTCGGACGTCATTATAAGCTTTTCGAGAAAATTGCGCATGTGCAAGTGGCAGCAGCCATAAAACTTTTTAGGTTTTAAAGTTATTCAAATTACTTTATATAATAACTTTTAAATATGTGTATTGATCGTTAATTGAAAGTCGTGTAGTGTTACAAACCCCTAATTTTAAAACTACAACATAATATATTTTCTTTATAAGATGGTATTTTATGATTGACCTTCGATTCCCTTGTTAGGCGTACTATTAATAAACTACACGATCTCGGAGAGGGGCAGCAAACGGACTTGAGCCTATATAGCTTACATACTTTTAAAATCCGACTCTGGTTAAAGCAAATATGGCAGTTATGATTTAACAATAAGTTCTGAAAGAACTAAAATAGACTAGTTTCTGTTACTTTATTACCCACTATCCATATGGTTCCACTGAGGGACTCACTGCGCGAGATCCTATACAGCTGGGATGCACCTATACTGGCAGAGACTCTTGTCAACGCTTTTGAAGCCATCTACCACACTGTCCATGGACACGATAACAACAACTTTATTACCCATAAAAGTTCTTATAATACAGAAAAACATCCAGAAAGAAGGTCAAAAAGATGTTAGGTGTATAATGAATGTTGCCATACCATTTAAACAAACAAAAGAAAACAATTATTAAATGCAGACGATTAGAAAAGAAATTCATATGTATATAGTTTTGGTCGAATTAAAGACAAGGCCGAAAATCTGAGCTGGCAGGCACCTAACGCAATCTTATAGCGACATCGCAAAAGCTGCCAGGACTTAGAATCACGACAAATTTAATTGAATCAAGACCGAATTGCTGTTCATGTTGTTAACATTTTCAAATACTTTTTAAGGTTAAAAAATTTTTATTGGGGGATAAACAATTATTTCTATTACCTGATAAAATTTTAAAATGCATTTAATGTTTATTTTTATAAATCTTTTCACTCTTAGACTCTAATCATATACGGCATTACAGCAATTGTTTATTTATCTATCTTATTTAGGTGTATATATATTTTATATATATATTATATATATATTCGAGATACCATTTCTACTATGTATTGATAACAAATCATTTAGAAACTGGAACTTATGTTTTTATCTAATGAATTAATCTTATCTTATTATTAAACAATCATATTCATGTGTAGGCTTATCTGAAAACCTATTGTTGTCAACTACATGGCATGTTATTTGTGGCAAACAAATCACACACAAAAATATAAGTTGACAAAAATTATTCCAAAATGTAACTGCTTTCTTGAAAAGTATCGGTTAATAAAACTATTATTAAATTAAACAAAAAATAAAATCATAAAATAGCTTTTGGATTTGTTTTTAGATAAAAGAAACAATTCAACAAAGTGGAAAAAAATAAAACTAATAGTTTATGAAATTAGTTTAATTATTTGAATAATTAACAATAAACTGTAATTTTAAAAATTTGAAAGAGAACAGGGACTTTATTAATGGGTATGTTCAACATCTTGATTGCTAACAGTTTTGCAGGACTGAAAATAAGGTCGTGATCAATTAAAAAATTTTGTGGGCAGAACTTATCATGTAAAACTGCGAAAACCACTAATGAAATTCAGAAATTAAAACACGGATGATTTACGCCGCATGAAACAAGCCAATTGTATATGAAAACAAATATGGCTTTCCAACCTTTTTTTAAAAAATTTGGTTGCCAACACAGTGCACTTCATCAAGTTTTAAAAAAATGTATTCAAAGTATTACAGAAAGGAATAACTTAAATTAAGTATTAAATTTTTATTTCATTGAATATATCATATATTTTGAAAAATATATAAATGGTTTGCATCTGTTGAATGACCTATTTACCAGAATTTAAAAAAAAAAAAAAACAACTCCTGATACATTCAAGACTTTAGAAGTTCATCTTGTAAAGCTTAATAAAATATAAGTTAAATTTTCCAGTAAAATATATGTATATGATTTTTTTGGTCTCAGGTTTTTGTAAAACAAACCACGAGATATTTTCTGAAGGTAAGTAACTAAAAGCAAGTAAATCATTTTACAAATATAAGTTTTTTTAAAAAAATCAATACACTGCATTAAAAGTCATGGTTTTAAAAAAAAATTGTTAAAAAATAACATTATATTCTAAGAACTTCTCAACTTTAATGAGCGTGATATTATTGTTGGCCAATTTAGTTTTGTTAACCACTTTTTATTGTAAATACTTCTAGAATTTAAAATGTTATTTTTTAAAATACTTTTTAGGGATGAAATAAGATCTTCAAGGAAAACTTAGTTTTGTAGAGCCATAGAAGAAAAAAAAAATCAATTAAAAAAAATTTCAGATATTCTTAGAAGCTCGAATTGCAAAAGTTTTAAAAGCTTTAAACATATAGTACACTAGTTTATATATAATAAACAATCAGATTTAAACAGATTTTTAATATGTCTTTAATGTTCAGAAAGAGATCAATTCAACAACAGTATAACCATATTTTAATCACCCAAACACACAAAGCATAAAACTTTGCAGATAATCTGTACAGGCAATATATAACAATGGAACCACAACAAAGTTGGTACTTAAATTCTTCTACAAAACACATAATTTTAAGTCTTTTTTTTTTGTATGAAAAATAAGGAAGACATATGCTACATCTAATGGCACAAAACAAAAATGAGGAACCACTGCAGTAGATAGACAAAAAAAATACAAACTAATTAAGCCGGCACATACTTTGATTCTTGTAACGTTAATATTAAAATGTTTCAACAAACTAATTTTCCATAACCTCTTTCTATCAGCTCACTGCTTACATCAACATCTTTTGCAGTGTTCGTATCAAGAAGATTAACCAACTGAACAGTCTTCTGTGAGTCCTTCTGGCCATTCAAAGAAGACTTTTCAACAGGTCTGGCCATGATCACTTTCCACTGGGCCAGGTAGACCATCTTCTCAAAAGCCTCGATGGCTTCTTCTGACCATTTACCACCTTTGGCCTCAACTCCTGCAAGACAGCATTCGATGGCTTGGAAAGGTATGGAGAAGAAGTTGGGATCAAGGATGCATACCAAGTCTGGGCTCAGTGTGGCACAATCGCCGAAATCGAGGTAGAAAACAGCAATTTTCTTCTGATCATTCTCATTTGAAACGTTGATCACTTGGGCTCTGTACCAGCTGTTGTCATCTTGATAGAATGCAGCAACTATATCCCCAGCAGAGATGCTGTTTACCTGGAGCCTGTCTTTGTTTTTCTCCTCGTTGTAGAATTCGGTCATTTCAGTGGCCAGCTTGTCGAGTTGGATGGATTTGGTGCCGCAAATTTGGACCCAAAACTTGTTGGGGTTCTCAACGGCAGACACATATACTTCGATGTATCCATCTGAGCTATTTGGGATAAGTTCTTCAGAAGGTAAGTGCCGAATTCCCTAAAATAAGAGATTATACGTTCTCTTTAGAGTTGTTAAAAATTTTAAATGTCAATTCAATTTTAAATTCAGTACCATAACTTTTTACTTAGAAGCTAGAAATAGGGTTAGTGATTTATTTTGTTGAATTTACATAAGAAACTACCTTTTTCAAAAACCTATATATAACAAAATTTGTGGCTTAATGTGATGGTTTTTAAATGTGGATTCTTATTAAATAACTCAGAGAATAAATGCTTTCTTGCAGTAAACTAAAGAACAAGAAGAAATTAATTTTTTAAAAATTTATAATAAAGATGAAATTCTCTTCTGTTATGTTATGGACATTTAAACACAACAGCAAAAAAATCTAACCACGCAAGTTTCATAAATTCTGTGGCAAATAAGTTAAGTAATGTACGTTACAAAAAAAAATTATGAAAATATAAATATAATACGCAGAAAGTGTTTCAAACATGTTTTCAAATTTTATATAGCTGTGGTTCTACTAAGTTTAATTGTCTGTTTAATCCAATTTAATGTGGGATTCTTTAAGGAGCAGAAGTATGGATATTATATAGTGTTTCAAAAAAAATTCTAGTCTAGCAGTTTAGTCAAAATAAGGATAAATTAGTACACACTTCTTTAACCAAATAAAAATTATAGTAAAACAACAAAGGTTACGTTATAAACACAATAAATAAAACTGCAGATACCAACAGAAAAATAAACTGGTTACATACAAGCATACCTGCCAACATTCCTCAGAACCCTGTCCGTAGTATCTTCGTCGGGGACGGGGGCATTTTGTACGTTAGCGATCGTTTACCAATCACTCAAAAATAATCGATTGCCAATAATTTTTCTTTTCCATCGGCCGATTGTTGATGGGAAAAAATCAAATACCAAAGTCGGTCATTTCGTGGGAAATTTGTTTGAAATATATTTAAATTTTTTTTTTCTTTAGTTTCAATTAAAAACACAACAAAATCCACTCAGAAACAAAAAAAATATCCCAAATAGCGGGCTTTGAAGTAACAGGCCATTATTTTTGAAAGTAACAAAGTACTTGAAATTAGGTTGACTGATCTGTCCTGAACTAAAACTAAGAAACAAATGGAACTCTGATCCTACGACGATTACGCGGCCAACTAGTAAATATTACAAAGAGTTGTGGTTTGGTTGATCGATTTTTTCAGAAAGAAAGCTTAAAAATCATCGAGACCCTACTGTGATTAAGCCTCTAACTAACAAATATTACTAGGCGCTGAGGCTGGTTGCCAAATCTGATCTGATCATAACTAGAACTAAAAGAGCACTAACCTACTGTGATTATGCAGCTATTTAGCAAATGTTACTAGTCGTCGTGGCTAGGTTAACTTTATTTCTGCACGAATATATAAAAAAAAACCACTTTGATCCTCATTTGAACGTTTTATTTCCACAAATGAAAAATCTCCCTTCCTCAGAAAGTATAGCGAGTTGCTTGAAAAACTTCAGCATAGGGCTACAAAAATGATTAAGGGTTTATCGGGTATCGTTTATGATAACAGATTGAAATCTTTAAACATGTATTCCCTGGAAAATAGGAGAACAAGGGGTGATTTAATTCAGTTATTCAAATACATAAAACAGGGAGACATGGAGGGCTTAGGTTTTACCTTAAATAACCGGACCAGAGGACATGATCAGAAATTGAATAAATTGCGCTTAGAAGGGAGGAAAGAAAACATTTTTACAATAGAGTTGTCAATGAGTGGAATGCTTTACCAGATTATGTTGTGTATTCAAAGAGAGTAGAAGAATTTAAGAAGAATCTCGATAGTTATTGGAAACTAGTAAATAATTAGATATATTTTAGACAAACCTTGCTGGGCCTCTGGCCTGTTGTTCGTTGACAATTTTTGTATTTATATTTGTGGATAAAATGCTTGGATTTTTAAAAAAAATCCTATTAAAACCATCGGCATTGCCTTTCAAGGCCGACTAACTGATTTTTTTTTATTAAGTGCTATAGGTCATTAATACCAAGGCAAAAAAATCTAAAAAATTAATTTTTATGAAAATATCGAAGATTATCCGTAGTTTCGACTGTGTTCCTGTAACTCTGTAGTTTGATAGCCTCAACCGTAGAAATTATGGACAATCCATAGTAGTTGGCAAGTATGTACAATTCATAACTATTAAAAAAATCAAGAGGATAATATATCAAAACAATGTAATATGAATATAATAACCAATAAAATACTAACAGAAGTGCTTGTATGCAAGGGCAAATTGTCAGGAAGAGCTCGCCCAGCCACATGGCTTTGTTTGCTGGTTGCGACTTCGGCTTCAGCAACTAGCTCGTCAATAAGTTCAAAAGCCGAGTCCACCTCTTCTTTTCTACCCTTGATTATGATCTTAATGGGAGAATCTTTGCCTCTGGAGGGTATGAAGTCAAACATGATCTTTGCCCTAGTGAGGTCACATATTTGCCTGCATATAAACCATAAAATTGGTTTAGAATCTAATAATCTCTAAGTAATATACAGTGAACAAGAAGTTATTGTAAAACAAGAATGGTTTAAAGCATCTATTTAATAATTATTTTTTCGTGGGCAGATTAATTGCAGTAACCACAACAGTGAATTGGACCATTTTCTGCATTTTACAACAATGGTCCAAGTCATTAGTCTAGATACTGCAGTTTACCTACCCACCACAATATTGGACGAATATTTGTTTACAAGTAAATCCTCTATACTTTGAATAATTTAAGAGACAAAAGGTTCAGGTATAGCAGATTGATATTTATATCAAGCTAAAATGAGCTTTTAAATAAAAAAACCCCTAAAAGTTTTTCAGTAGCTTATGTACCAATGTTTTTTAAATACTACTTAATTTTAAGACATAAACTTGAAACTTTTGTATGGGACAGTTGTTAGCTACCACTTTTAAGTTTATAACCTAAAATATTGGTTACTTATTTACAGGCTTTGTCCGTTCTGTCACCTACTTTCACACAAACCCCAAAGGCCACCTACATAGGCATTTCTATCATAATTTTAACTCGTGTCCCTGGGGCTTAGCTTATAATAAAATGAATATTTTTAATTTTAGTTCTTATACAGTAAGACTGGTCTAAATGTGAGTATACAATATTTATCGAAACAAATATTGTAAATAAAATTAGAACAGAAAATAGTGCAGGAAATTCCTTACCGTCTTATGTCCTGAATGTCAAATTTTCAGTTTAGTACTCAAAACACAGATTTACTTGCAAAAAATTACCTCCATTAAACTTCAATTGAACTAATACTATTGAACTAATACTATTTCTTAATGAAGAAATTCTACAAAATTTTGGCAATTGAAGAGCTGAGTGGAAGAACGTGCTAAGTGACATTTTTGAAAAAATTGAGATTTTTGTGTCAGTGATCATGTTATTACCTGCTTCAAACATAACAGCTTTCAATTTTTTAGAAAACTTTCGATTCCGTATATTTTTCGCATACGCGTTTTCGTCACTTTTTCAATGGAAGAACGTGCTAAGTGACACGTTTGCAGAAAATTTTCAGACTTTAGCTTTTATTAATAGCAAAACAAATGGTTCTTTTGTAGTTTTAATCAAAAAGAATTCAACAAAATGTAATTAATATTTCCTAATTAACTTTAATTATTAAATATAACCAATGAAATTAAAATTTATATTGCGTAAAACTGGGTTTTGAGTGCATTTAGCAAAATAGGAAAAAAAATGCATTTTGATTTTAAATTTAAACAGAGTTAAAGGTTTTAGCATTTTATAAAATATCGTCTACTTTGAATGTCATCTGATTTTTGTTGTAATAAACATAGATAATTTAGCAGCGAACAGATGGTATAATTAAAACAAAGTTTCACCTGCCCTATGGAGATCGCAGTTCACGTTAAAACAACATTACACCGAACATTCAAAGCATCTGGTTTGTTTAAAAAAATGAATTATGGGTACACAAATCGTTTTAAAGCCATTTTATGTTTGATATCTAAAGCTATCGAACGCATTTTGTGCAATGTCCTAAACTCCTAAAATTATTAAAATGGAATTAAGAAGCAAGCGGAAAGCTGAATTTTTGCTTGAAAGTGTGAATAGCAGCTTATACGGTAAGTACAAATTTAATCAAGATATTGCTTTGTTGTGTAAAACTAAAATATTTTTATAATAATTAATGTAAAAATAAAGTGACAAAGTATAAAACGTTATAAGTTCTTAATATTTATTAAAATATCGATGACTTTAAAAAAGTACTATGCAACACGATTGCACAAATAAATTGTTTAAAGGATCATGTTCTACTGTTGTAGAAATGCTGTAAATTAAAGTAGCTTTCTTAAAATTGATTAAACCCTTAATTGAAAAGGAGAAAGAAAAACGTAAATAACCTTAGGATCTATATCTTGCCATACAACTTATTTTTACTTTTTTTTAAATATCAGTTTTTTTTAAATTCGATAAGTCTTGTCTAAAAACTATTTAAAAATTTATTTTGCGAAAACTTACATCTTGCATTATGATCTTTTTTTATAAGTCTTTTAAATTTAATATTTATTTTATTTACATGCATTTGTGTTTTCTTTTACTATATTTTTTTATACTTTTTATTAAGTTGATTTGTCTTATTATTCTTCAAAGTATTTAGTTTATAATTTCAGTGCTAATGGTATTTTTAAAAAAATATTTTCAATTTAAAACTTACTCATCTAACATTAAGCAAGAAATTCAAAAATAACTTATATAACCTACTTTCTTTTAACTTAAATACTCAAAGAAATCCTTGTAGTAGGGACAGACGGATTAACAAAAAGTATAAGATAGGTGACTGATATCTTAAAAAAAAAACTTGGGATGTGTAACTCTATATATCCATTCGCTCATTTAAAAGTTATATATACCTTATAAAGTATTTTCAATAACTTTCAAACCTAAAAAGTTCTATGGCAGCTACTCCTTGCACATGCACAATATTGTAGAAAACTTTATTTTGACGTCTGACAAGTACAGGGAACACGTGTATCAAATTTGAAGTATGTCTATTTTCGTTGTTCAGCAATACCTTTAAAACCAAAAAAAGTTTATAGCAGCTTCTACTTGCGCATGCGCAATTTTCTCGAAAACCTTATTATGACATCCAACAGGAAATAACCCGTGTACTAAATTTGAAGTCCGTAGCTCTTTTATTTCATACTGTAAAGTAGTTTCAGACAGAGAGACGAATCAATGTAAACCCCCCCCCCCCAATTTTTTAGAATGAGCACCCTCCAAAACGTGTAGAAACCACAAAATCTTCATTTTGAATTATTGACCCCCATCGCAATAGCTTTATTACCTTATATTTTATATTAGGTAATTGAGAGTAATAACTTAAAAAATTGGACGGGTACAAAGGAAGTTGGGTGGGGGGGAGTAGGACGTACGGACAGAAACAAAATAACAGACTACAGGCAGGTGGCCAAACACTATACATTGTAGTCATACAATTTTTTTTACTTTCGAACCAAAATAAAGAATTCTTAAAATCAGGTACTTTGGATCGGAAATTGAAAGGGATATGGACGGCCAGACAAAATGATGGACTAACAGGCAAATGATTAAAAAGTATAAAAGAGATCTGTGAAGTCCTATCTTCCAAACAGAAAAAGAATTTTGAAAATCGGAAGGTTAGTACAGAAATTATGAAACGGGTATGGACCAAAATTACTGTAAAAATGTCACTTAGCACGTTCTTCCACTATAAACGACTCCCAAAATCTGAAGCACTTCGGACGAAGAATGTGCCAAGTGCATGATGTGTCAAGCGCGTTTTGTAAATTTCGTGTTATTACGTAAATTACAGTTAAGCCAAAAGCCACCAAGCATTTTGAAGAACCAAACTAAAATATCATGCAAACAAACCTATGATTTTGTGAATGACAGAAAAGTTGCAAACTAAAAACTTTGAAGCTCATTATCTCGTTTTCACCTTTTTGTCACTTAGCACGTTCTTCCACTAAGCTCTTAAAATATAGTGTAGAATTCTTTTCCCTTAACTTTATCCCTCTGTTTTGGTTTATTCACTAGCTTCATTGCTAAAATAATGAAGAAAGATACTGGATGGAGCAATGGTGATTTTTCAAATATGAAAATTGGATTGCAGAAAATGACATTTTCAGTAAAGCAGTCACATTTTATTTTTTGCTACACTTCAACAAGAAGCCTACAAGTTAAAAAAAAATTAGTAAAATAAGTTGTGTGGATTCATTGTTTTCCTTACAGACCTCATGGGTCAATGTTAATTTTCGCTAGATAATTGAGAAAAAAATCTAGATTTTAAAGTGACTAAAAATCATGTTTTAAAAAAATCATGTTTAAAAAAAAATCATGTTCCATTAAACTGGAGTCACTTTCAACATACAAAAAGACTGGTAAATTTGATTAAACTCTTTTTGTGTCACACTGTCCCTAATTAGAGAAAGAAAACTGAAACCAGTTTTAAAACAAACCAATACACAATTTTTTTAGCTTTGGTTTAAACTCAAAACTGGTTTAAAAACAACAATTTTTTTCAATAACCACAAGGTTTTTCTTTTTTTAAATACACTCTTATTGAAAAAATATGTTTTTTTTAATCAGATGAAATCTTTAACAAACTTTGATTATCTTTTTTCACTTCTGGTTTTTCCAATAATTTATGTTCCATCATTTACATTATGCTTTAATTCAAGATGTTATTTGGAACGTAGGTTTATGTTATGTTTTGTTTCAATATGTTAATGGTTAATATATTTATTTGTTTGTCCAGTTGTCAATTTTTTAAAATTCATGTTTCTGTAATGTTTTGGGTTTTTAACATATTTGAGGTAACTTTTTCAAGTTTTATTTTCACAAGGGTCTTATACAAATCTAAATTAAAAGTTATGGTAGAACTGCCCCTGTAAGTACCATGAAACACTTTGATACAGTCAACTTTCTCTTTTAATAAGGTTAGATTTGATTTGATTTTTTAGAATTTTGATATTCAGCACAAATATCAGAAAAGGTATATATTATTTATAACAAAATTGAGGAATGGTATCACTGTATAATTCTTTTCAAAACACATCCAAACAATATACTACATAAAATATTATTTACATTTATACAAAAATAAACAAAATATTTAATTTTCTTATGTTTTAATTAAAGAAAAAAATTATCCAAAAATATTAGAGTAATTAATTAACTTTTCCAAAAAAAAAAAATAGTTATAGGATGCCAGATGTATAGTGGGAACCAGTGATACTTGACCCAATGTCATTTTCTCTTAATTAAAAAAAAGTTTCGCAGTTCAAAAGTGTCATCACTTAGCACAAAGCTTGTTAGTTGATTGCACTTTGCTAAGTTAGTTAATCACATGGTGAAGATAACAATCAACACATTGCATGTATTTCTAAAATATTAGACAAAATGCATTTTCATTCTCTAAAAGCATTTTTTCTTCTTTTTCTGACATCATTTTTTTTTAAAGTTGATACTTTCTTAATTGGTCATTTTATTTTTAAATTGCTGTATTTTAGGATTATGTAATAAAAATTATACCTGGGACCCTTGACCCACATCACTTAATGATATTAGACCATAGCTGATGATAACTATACAAATGCATTTATCAGTTTTAATTGTTTTTTTTGTTTTGTTTTCATGCTATTATTATCAATGGATCCCCTAAAAATATAAATAAAAAATGAGGGTGCTAAAACCAGGTGCTGTAAGTCATTTATCACATAAAAAAACGTTTTTAAATATATTCAATAACCCGGAGAAATGTGGCTTAGAAGATATTTGTTTCTCAATTGGATTAAAACTGAGGCACTTTGGTTTGGAGACCCTCATTTCCCCTTAAGAAGTTGTGAATCTCTTGAATCATCCTTTGACCACTAAGTTAGATAACAAGTGAAAAATAATAGAAAATTGAGACAATTAAAAAGCAAATGTCAATTTTAGGCTACAAGTTTTAGTGAGTAGACATCCTAAAATTGCCATTAAGGAAACCCGAAGCCATCAACATAGCACATTATGTGCAAATAAGTGATATTATCAGGAAAACGGTAGTTTTTCAGGAAAATCGTCTGATATTTATATTTTTCATAGAAACACTTTACACAAGAGAAAAGGATCTACTAACTGCATGCATCTCAACTATTTTACTAGTTGATTTTTTCAGATAAAAAAATATAGAAAATTTTAGGGCTTTTAACTCAAAAAGTCATTTGTACGATATGTTACTTTTCCTTGCATGGTGCGATATCTTGTTCTACCAACTTCAAATGACACAATGTCTTCACTTTCTCATATAATAAGTATGCACATCATTTTAAACATAATTTAATATCAAGCCATACTTCCAACTATATAAGCTAGGCAAAGTATCCCTAATGGGTGGGTAAATTTTCACTGTACGTTGGAATACTTGACCCTAGTTTTGAATATTTTACTTTTTTTAACTTCACAGTTAATACTGTAGAATAATAATGTTAATTATTGTGCAATACTGAATGAAGTATAAATAAACTACATTTACCTACTCATACTAAATAATGTTAAAACAAAATTTAAAAGCCAAAACTGAAAATTGGCAAAGTATCCCTGGTGTTCCCTACATTATACATTTTTAATGTGATTTAGAGATAGCACCACAAACAGAGTTAATTTATCTAGAGCTGAAAACTCATTTAATTTATCTTTGCAGAAATTCAACTCTTTACCTCATACCATGAACACATTTTGTTTTACCTTTGAGTTGTTTGGCTCTAATCCTTAAACAGGGTTGTTTTAAAGAAATTTAATCCTTTTACGATCCATAAAATATTTTTTTAAACAAGCTTTAATTTATTCATATACCTATGCTAAATAATTACAAGTGACAAGTATATTAGACTATTAATTCAATTTATGACTGAATAGGGTACTTGACTAAAAAAAATTTTATTGGCTTAAAATATTCTTATGACAAAAATATTAGACCCGTATGTTTTCTTTTTTTTTCAAATACCCCATAAAAAGGGAAAAAAATGAATTTTAAAATTAGGACGAAAAATCACTCCCGAAAACACTTTGTGGCTGCCACGTGGTATCTATGATCAGGGGCGGACTGGCCCGGGCGGCTAGTCGCCGATCGCCGAGTGGGCCAAAAGCAATATGATAATATTCGTTTAAGTGGAAAAAAGAACCTGTATTATAGTCCAATTTTATTTTGTTAACAATAAAAAAAAAATTATAAAGTGAAAAAAATTCCATAGGGAAAGATCACTTAGCATTTACCAAATCTGTGTAAAACAAAAAACAAATCTACCTCTTCTAGGAGGGGTATTAAAAAAAGCGTGAATTCTGATGAAATATTATGTGGCGTCCTTTTTTTCATTATTTTGTCGTTTTTCTCATGAGTTGCTATTTTGTGCTGCACTCACAAATCAGTAAAGGTCACGTTATTAGGCAATGTTAAAGAAAAGAAATAAAAACTGCCCCCCCCCCTTCCGATTTATTTTTAAGCCTATCGCAATTTTGGCGGAAATAAGATTTTAGATACATTTTTATGGTGCCGATAACAGAAATAAAATATTGACAGATTTTTTTTAAATTCGTTTTCAAGTACAATAGTGTATTTTGTTCGTTAATAAATCAAAGAAATTCCACTATCACAAAAAAAGAAATAACAAAAAATGTTTTTAAACATATTTTTAAAAAATGAAATATGAATAATTATATTGTAAGAAGCAGGGCCTTTGCATGACAGGAGCATGTGGGACGATCGCCCCTGGCCGCCGCCAAAACGGGAGCGCCTGCAAACTTAATAAAGATCAAAACATTTAAAATAATTGAAAAATTATTAAGGATATTGTATCTTAGTCATTACGAGTTTAGCAATAAAAACTTTTCTAACTCAGAAAAAATTAAAATTGAATTTACGTTGACCAAATATTTGTTTGTCATATTTTTATGTTAACATGTAAGCGTAATTTTTTTTCTTTGTTTAAAAAAACAAACTCTTTTACAGTCCACATGTATAGTAGTTGAGAAGCCTTGAAGCCAGCGAAACTTGCTAAAAATTCTAAAAATATCTAATATATATACATATAATATCTCTATAATCTCTATCTATCTATATATCTATCTATATATCTATCTATCTATATCTACCTCTATCTATCTCTCTCTCTTGCCGAGTGGGCCAAACTTAGCCAGTCCGCCCCTGTCTATGATGTCACTAGTAACTATAAACAAACTTTGAAACACCATTTTGGAATCTACTTTAAGAAAATTTGAACTATCCGCTTCTGTAAAACCTCCACCCATTATATATATAATTCTTATTTTAATAGTAAGTTATGATGTCACTAGTAACTATAAACAAACTTTGAAACACCATTTTGGAATCTACTTTAAGCAAATTTGAACTATCCGCTTCTGTAAAACCTCCACCCATTATATATATAATTCTTATTTTAATAGTAAGTTAGATTAAAACCAGTTTAATTACACACAAAAAAAACATCACACCGGTTTGTTTATACATACTAGTGACGTCAGCCAAATTGACGTGTTTGTGATCACGTGACGTACCGATGAAAAAAAAGCCATTTGAAAATGATTTTTATTAATTATTTAAAGATTTATTTTGCAAAAAAATATATGCGTTGGTTATATTTGGGTTCAAACTATAATTTAATTAATATTGGAAGGTATTTTAGCGATACTGTCAAGTACCCTATTGGTTGAACACACCAAGTAATAAAATATAAAACATTACAATAAAATATGACTCTAATCTTTTAAACAATTTTCTAGTTGAAAATGTACTAATAAACCAACAAATATTTTTCAACTGACAAAATTTAGAGAATTTTTTTCATTAGTGTTAATGATGGTCAATAATACCTGATATAGTTAATGTTTTTCCACACTGAATCAGAAATGTTTTCTTGAAGAAGGATCTCCTTTGTCACACAAGCATGCCGATTATTAATTATTTCATTAATTAAGGTGGCAGCTTCTTCCACCGCCTCTGGAGAGCCAGTGATAGTAGCCACAGTAAATTCATTATCTGTTAAAGAAAGCAATGTTAATAAAATGGGCAGTTTGATCAGTACTTATGTCTATATATTTAAGTTCGTTGGTATAACAAGTTTAGAACAATTAAACTGCTTTAACTGAAGTACCATAGTATTACTGTGAATTTAAGGTTCTCTTTAGCGACAAAAGCAATTGTGATTGTTTTCTTCTAATAAAATTCGATAATATAAAATAGAAGAAATACGTTAAACTTGCTTTCATTGATAAAAAGTACTCGGGATGCCTGAACAGGAGTCACATGAGAAAAGTTCTAAATTACAAGACAAAACTTCACTGTGTTAAAGCTCCTCATGGAAGCTTGAACAGAGTTAAAAGTTCAATTTACCAACCAAAACTACCTTTGGGAATATGCTCAAACATATGTAAATTTAAATAGTAAATTGCAACGACTGTTTAGTTGATTGAATGCATTCTGAATAATTAAGTATACAAATCTGTTTTCTTATGCAATGTGTTATATGCCGTAGTAGAACTCAAATGTCCAAATCAATTGACACAGGCCCATTCCGATTATGCAAAATTCTGATAACTGGTTTCTCAATTGGTAATAATATAACTGCAATTTGAGATGGTTCAGATCATTGGATCTACTGTGACTGAAGTCCTTCTGTTAATTTTTAAGGGTCATGGTCATACTTTTCCTGGTTTACTTAACTGGTTTTCAAAGAAACAGTGTGAGTGTCTTCATTTTTATTATTTGCCTCTTGTTCATACACTCTACCTAAAACTCAGTGGGGTGGCGAAAAAATAAGAACAAAAAAAGCTCACTCTGTGTCCTAAGCGGCCAGTCATAAGGGGGGGGGGGGGGAGAGACAAAGTGTTACCTTCAGGCTTGCAACAAACAGAAAGACTATAGAGGGTTTTGGTTTTGTTGTCATCACTTATCATAGTGGAGTGGGTTCCACGAACGGAAAAAAAGCCATTTCCATTGATAAGGCGTCAACCTCAAAAACCAAGACAATCTGGATTCGATATTTAACATAACCTTCCTAAAAATCGTAATGTATACACATGGATGCATCTTAATTTCAACTTACTAATCTACGATTTCTCTACAGTTTCCCAAATGTTTAAAAACCATTTTACACATTAGATATAAGACAGGAATACCTATAAAGGAGTTAGACATGGAATACAATTTTTTTGGTAAAGTTCAAAACAAAAACCTGTATCGTCGAAATTGACTCGGGCTTTACTCTGCTCTCGAATTGATTTAATAGTTGACCCTCCTCTTCCTAAAATATGCCCGACGAATCCTTTGGGTATCTTTAGTGCACGAGTAATCCTGTTAGACTCAGTTCGAATAATCTCCTCTCGATTTTGCCGCTTTAATATTTTTACCGCTAATGTAATTACGCCAACTCCTACGCCGACACCAATTATAATAAATGGTGTTTTAATCGTCTTCATTGTAGCAGTGCTTAGAGATGTCTTAAAATATGTAATTTATATTTTTTGAAGCCTTATTCATAAAATAAGAACAAAAGAATATAAACACAAACACATTGTTTTCTTTTCTTTTTATTCCTTCACTTCACAACATTATTAATGATTTCATAAAAATATGTTTCTTGGTATAATGACGTAAATTTTAGTTGGTTTTCTTTAATGACACTATTTAGAGCTCATTGAACTACTAATAACGGCTTCATTATTTGAGAGCACTTACTTGTTTTCGTAAAGTGACTGGTTTTAATTTGGGATTTTAAACTAAATTTTAAAAATTTTGTTTCTCATGTATTGAATTTGTTTCTCAATATGATCAGATTAATAAGAATTAAAATCGTATGTAATTAATGTCAATATCAAAGAATGGGTTGTTTGAACCCAATTTGGGGTCCCTTGGAAATTACAAGAGTAAGCCCGGGCTCCGAAGACTCATTAGTGGTCGAATATTTTTTGTGCTTTTGCTTTACATATTCCTAGATAGATCTTTTTTTATTCAGATTGGATAGAAAATATTAGTTTGTTTATGTATAGTCAAAATTGACTTTTTTTTTAGTGAATAACTTTGAATGGTGGCATAAAAGGGTATAAAATGTTCAGTGCTGTCTCCTATCCAAAATTGGAAGTCATACCTTGACTGCACCGTTTTATATAAAATTTCGACACTACTATATTTTTCTTGACTTTATTCTTCATATCTTAAAACCTAAAAAGCATTCAATAGTTCTTTTTATAAATTAATTTTTCTGAGTTAATCTAATATTTTTATTTTGTGAATTTCTAATGGTATATGTTTTTCTCTGTCTATGTTCAATGGTAAAACAAAGCTTTCAGTAAAATGTTTTAAAGGACTCGTTTCAACACTTTGTCAAAGAAAACAAAATAACCAATGAAATCGCAGTTCGGAGCGCGTGACCTTTTTTAAACCAATGAGCTGTTTCAACATTTTTTCAACAACCAATGAAATCGCAGAATAGGGAGCGGGACGTCATAAGAAATATTCCTATTACTTTTTATTTCGAATCAAGTTTAATAACTCGTTAAGTAGTGACTGCATGACTAAATGTAGTGACTTAAATTGTTAAAACCAGTCATTTTTTAATAATTTTTTTTTGTCTAGCTTCAAACTTTTTTTGACATGCAGGTTCGGTTTATTCAAACAAACCAAAACCTAAACTAATATGTCATTTCAATGGACCAATCAGCTTGTAATGAAAAAGCTTGTAATGTAAAGTAGTTTTTCGAATGGCAACATTAGCTTTGGGCAGGGCAAAATCAAGAATTCCTTGAAAATCCCCATCTCGCTCGAAGAGAGTCAAAATCGCGTAGCTTCGGGGCATATTTTATTTCTCCTCTCCTTGTCATTTGATTAGCCGGTTATTTTTCCTGTGTTTAAAGTGCAAAGATGTCCGCCGTTCAAGCCGAAGAAGCTCCCGCTACGACGAACCCTGCCCCTGTCGTTGACAAGAGCAAACCGTCTGTCCATAAAACAGATTATGAAAAAGACATCGTCTATGTCTACCAATTCACCCGATGCCCGACTCTGCCATCGGCGTCTCCTTTCTGCCTCAAAGTTGAGACATGGCTAAGGATGACTGAAGTCAAATATGAGGTAAGGATTTATTTTTTAGGTGTTTAATGAAACTTTTATTAGATGTTTTTGCTATTCAATAAAGTTTATAGCGTAAATCGTCGAGTCTTATGGGCTTTGACCTGTCATTTGTCAAAGTGCGATTAACATGCAATGTTATTGGCACTCATATAGTGAACATTGTTAGCAATATAAATTGGTAATTGCATATTTTCTTATGCAGTAAGTATTAAAATAACTTAGGTAATTATAAGGTTGCTTAAAATTACTTTAAACTTCACCCTGCAAAGTATAATTCTGAGTACTGACATTGATAGTCATTTATCAAACACCTTACATTGTAATTTTCTTGGAAAAAGTGCAATATTTGGTGATGAGATCCTATCTATAAAATGTCACTGGAGACATTTATGTGTGTTAGTGACATTCTCTAAAATAAACAAATCCTAGTCTATTTTCAAAGACTTAAGTTGTCAAATTGCTTTTTTTATTGTTCAAATAAATGACAGAGGTGCTAAAATTGTGGAGTGTCCCAAATACCATGGTTTCTATCAGTCTTATTCTAAACTTTATTGTTTCTCTTAATAATCTAATAATGCATTTCATTCTCACTGATATTGCGTTTTCATATTAGAAGTAACCAAAAATAGCATTTTGTCTCTTTCTAGAAGCTTAAATTATTGTAGCCCGAAGTTATCACTGTTTTCTATATAATATTAAGTAGTGTCAGTGGGTAAGGAAAAAATATGTATTTTTCTGAACTGACAACTGTTTTCTTAAGTTCTTGAATTTATAAATATCTGAATTTACTTCACCATAAACCTATAACCATTATCAAAGTGCCTCATTAGCAGCTCAATATTGTATGTGTACAACATAAGTGCTTAGAATCAAGAATGATCAGGCAAAAGCATATAAAATGTTGTAGGCGTTATAAACCTTTTTTTGGTAACTCTTAAGTCTTAACTAAGATGAATATTTTATCTAAATTTCTGGTCGTCTTCCAACCTTATGTTCACTTGACTGCCATTCAAAAGTACAAGCCTGTTGCAAATAGCCTTGTGTAGCTTTAAGTGCCAATTTTAATTAAACCAAACCTCAAAACACTTATCCATGTTATATTTTACCCACAATCTGCAACAAAAACAAGCGTGTTTAGTTTTAGTTTACATTAAATGACTTGTATATTTGTGTCAAACTTTCCATCTTTAATTGAGCTACAAAAATACAAAAGCAGAAAATATTACTTCTTTTGAAAATATATGACCTTCTAAGCTTTGTGATAGTTATGAATGTTCTAATTTCTAACTTATGATTTCACAAAATATTTCCTTGCACTTTGCATGTAACTTCCAAAATTTCCTCAATTTGTGGTTTGTAGTTAAAATAATTATGGTCCCTAGAACTTGCTTTTAAAGATAACATATTGAATCATTGTCAATATCGTACAAAAATTGTAGCTGATGTGTGTGTTGCAAGTTTAATTTAAGAAATTCATAGTTTAAAATATATACCACATTTTAGTTTTCATAAGATGTTTTGCTTATTAAATCCAAGAAAAATGGCATTTGAGGTTTTATAAATTAAATATATACAAATAAATTAGGTTTTTTTTCTTAAAAAAATGGGTTTTGTTTAGCAATTTTTCATTTTATTACATTAAAAACTATCTGTACTGTCTTGTAAAGTGTAGTTACCTAAACTTTTAACTCTCTCTTCAAAAGTTTAAGAAAAAAAACTTGTTCAAAATAACTTCAATTGAAAAAATTTCCAATATAGTTTGTCACTGACTGCGGTTCTAAATTATAAATCCCTTTGCCAATAACCCTCTTGTAGCTCTAGTGTGGCGATAATGCAATTCACCTCCCAATATTCTATAAAAATTTAAAAAATACCCTTTAAAACTTGTCTAGACGGACCCCCTAAACAGCATTTCTTATCAGTTATCATTTCTCCTCAATAGAACTTGACAGGTTTTCTACTGCTTAAAAATAGTTGGGCAATTTTAGCTCTAATTGATACTCTTGCTTTGTCAAGAATGTGTTGAATCAAGGCTAACACTGAATCATACAGGATGTGATTATGGATCATTTACTTTTGTGCCAAAGGAGGGACTTGCTCATTGTGTTTACTGATATCTCCTGCTTGATACTGATAAAGGCATTTCCTTGCCTTTTCTTATCTCTTTCTTAACCTTATCTTGGGTGGACAGTTGCTAGGGGGTATTTGCCCAATCTTCAGTATTATTATACTTGGTAAATTTATCTTTTACTTTAGAAAAGGTATTCACCCTTTAGTTCAGTGTAGCTGAATAGTAAGAGATAAGAAGTTAGTACTCATGATGAGATAGAGAAAAATATGGGGGGCTAAAATTGCACCTAAAAGTACTCAAAGGAAAGAAGTTTAAAAAACATAAATTGTCACCATTTTTAAATTACTATTTTAGAAGAATAGTTAAGCTTACTGTTATATGTTTTACTAGATAGTTAGGCTTATTAGGTGGGTGCTGGAAAATTAGCTATAGGCCCATTCCCTGATTTGCTATACCAAGGGGGTAAAATTTCAAACTAACAAATTTATAAAAATAATGGCTCATTCTAATGTAAAAAAAGTTGAATTTTTCCGATTTGCTAATGATTTGTATCAAAAAAATTCATTAAGACTCTAAAATTTACTATTTTATTACACTATTTGTTTCACAATTTCTAGTATAATTTGAACAGTCATTATTTTTTTTACTTTAAGATAAATATATTAAAATGATTAAAACTGGAGTTAAAAAATAATATTATGGAATGTTTCAAAGGTAAAACACATGGTCTATAATTAAAAAAAGTTTTTTAAATATGTTTACTAGTGGGAAAAGAAAAAAACACTTTTTGATAGTCACACACGTCACATATTCACTTTAAAAAGTTAATATAAAACATTAATGTGTGTGAGTATTAACTAAAAAACTTAGTTTATAAATTAGTGTGCATCAAGATGACTAAATCTATCAGGACTTTTAATTTTGTTACATATTTTACACTTTAAAATTAAATTTTAAAATGTCACACGCGTCACATTGTGACGTGTGACAATTGTGATGTGTGTGACTTTCAACCTAAAAAGCTTACAAGAATACCATTATTTTATATAAAACAGAGAATACTGAAAAGTATTTGTAAAATTTAATAAACCTACATCATTTGGCAACTATTTTTTAAAATGGCAACACCCTCACTCAACTTCTAGTAGCTATTTCGCAATTACTTTAAAGTTATTGCATTCACTTTTTTTTAAAAGTTTGTCTTTTAAAAAAGTATTTGTGGAAATGGCTGCACAAAATTATGTTTATAAATAATGGATATAAATTATGAATTTAAAACTTTCAACAGAAAATTATAAATTTAAAAGGAAAGTTCTAAAGAAAGTACTGGAAGAAGGCTGTGTAGAACAGCTAATTGATTTAGTATTGATTTTGGCAAAATGCGATACCATACAAATATTAAGATAATTCAAGCAAGTGAATTTCAAGCTGACCAAAAAGATAAAAGGAAACGAGTCTTGCAGATAGATTTTGCCATGTCATATTCAGCAGAATATCAGCATGAAGTACAATCCGCATTGTGGAGTAGAGCAAGTGTTACGCTGTTCAGAGCAGCAGTGATCTATGATAGTAAATGTCAATGTCAAACATACTTAATATGTTCAGATGCACCTCATAAGGACAAAGATACCATATCATGCTTCTTGCTCCACTTGTATGAAAAGTTAGAGAAAAATAAAGATTCAATTAAACCGGAAGTGGATGTTATATGGAGCGAAGGGCCATCAAGCAAATTTAAAAATCACTTTATGGTAAAGTATCCCGGTGAAGTGATAACTGTAAAAATAGAAGAAATTGAATTATCTTGTATGATTAAATGTGGAAAGTACTTAAATTGGCCAAGAAACCCTGACATTGCCCATTATACATTTGGTAATGTAATTGGAAAACTTGATCCTCCAATTCCAGCTATTTCACGTGGACAATTTTACTTTGAGGAACTATAAATTACAATATTCTTATTTAAAAAATATGCTGTTAAACCTTATTTTACCCATTTTATTTAATTAATTTGTAAGTTTTTCCTATTGCCCGAGTTTCATAATAAATAATTTTATAACTATTTGCACGTGTCACACACGTCACAATTGAAGTCACACACGTCACAAGCATTTTTATTTTTTAATTAAATATGCATGACTTGAAATAATAAAACAGTGATTGATAGAAATTATTTGAAGTATCTGTTACCCATTTAAATTAAAATAAATATTATATATCAATATAAATCACAGAAAAAAAATTAGATTTTCAGATCAACCTGAAAATTTTCCCTACAAAATAGTCACACACGTCACATGACTTTTAAGTCGTTTTCTATTTAAAGCAAAAACTAAAACTGAATGCTTTTTAAACTAAAATGTCCTGTCACTCATTCATGACAAAACCATATTAACAAGCGTTTCCCATCAATTTTAGGAGTGTATTTTTATTGCAAAACATTGTAAAGTGACTCCAAATGTCACACACGTCACTATGGAATGGGCCTATATTGAAAAGTTTCAGTGAATTTGTAATTTTTTTATAATTTGTCTGACCGTCTACCAGGGTTGTTAAAAATCCGGGTTTTTAACCCAACCCACTTGGGTTTTAGGTTTTTTTTTTCAGGGTTTTAGGGGTTTTTCATAATGAAAAATGATATTTCCATATGATTGTTGTATAAATATACATTTAAATTTATAAATGTATCGTCTAGAATCCAGTGTTTGTTTGTGTATGTGTAAAATTATACAATCCGGAATATTGCAACTATAGAAATTAAAATTCAAATTTTAAAAAATGTATTAATTAAATTTAATTGTTTTACAATTAGTATACATTTAAATTTGGAAATGAAATTTTTAAATTGAAGCTACAAAAATGTAAAAGTATAATAAAATATTAACAAAAAATAGTATGAAATTTTTGTTTGTACAAAAAGATAACTTTTAAATTTTTAGTAAAGGCAATTTTAAGTTCAATTGCCTGCTTGAGTTTTTTTGAATGGTTTTTTTTGGGTCGGGTAAAATCATAACAATCCTACCATCTACCTTTGTATGTAATCTTATTGAGCATAACTCATTGACTAATAAACCTGATAAGTTTTCAACTTTTAAAAAAAAAATCAATTCTTTTTGTAAGAACATTAAGACTTTCAGATTTACAGTAGTTTTTTTTCTTTCTTTCTTTTCTTATTTTTTAAATAAATTTCTTTGACATTTTATTTTAGAAGTTTTCTCAAGTTTAAATATGTGCATTTCTTTTTATCCTTATTTTTTTTGGGCAAAATCTTAAAAGAAATGTGCCAGCACCCACACAGAACTTTAATTGGACCATATCCTAAGAAAATGCATACAGTGAACAGTGATGCATAAACAATAAGGTGTGATGCATGACTTGTTTTGTTAAAGTTGTCTATGCTTCATAAGGTTTAAGGATTCTACAGTACTTTGCCATTTTCAAATATAAATAAGATTTACCAGACTATCATTTAGGTTAATTTTGTCATTTCTATTACCTATGGCTAACCAATTGATATAAAATTTCGGATATTTTGCTGTTTCGAATTTCCAAAAGAGAAGTTGCCTTTGCCCGTTTATACAAGCCAAATTTAAAAAAATAAAAAACTTAAAATTGCAAATAAAACGTTGGTTTAATTAAAAAAAACACTCTGAAGTCAAATTAAAGTTTTATCACTTTTAGGTATATAAAATATGCTTTTTTATTTTAATGCAACTGTCTACCTGAAAATGCAAGACAATTTTAAGTCTAGGACGTGGTTAAAGTTATAACATTATTCTGGTAATGGTGTTTAAGTGATGTGTAATGGATGCGTTGGCTTTTTTAAAAAAGTAAATCACATATTTAATAATGTGTAATTTACTTTTTAAAAAAAGTTTAATTATCTAATTTAAAGCAGACTTGAATGGAATCACATTTCACTGTAATATTTTATGAATGCTAAACTGTGTAAACATTTAAAAAAAAATAGGACTTTGGGGGTAGAAATTTCCATTCTAGTCACTACTTTCCATTGGCAAAAAAACATTACAAACATTTATTTATATATTTAGATGAAATTTTACAAACTTTCCTTCTTAAATTTCTTATAAATATTTACTCTGTATTATTTACCATATTTGAATCTAGCTTTTAGTTGGGCCCAAAAAGTTAGTTTATTTATATATTTTTTTTAGAATGTGGATCATAAAATGAAGTACAAATCTAAAAAAGGACAGTTGCCTTTTGTGGAAGTCAATGGCGCAGAAATCCCAGATTCTGATATAATTATCAAGGAGCTGAGTAAAATTTTCGGCAAAGATTTGGATGAAAATCTTACTTTGGACCAGAAGAATGTCAGCCATGCATTTGTATCCATGTTAAATAACCATACAAGTTGGTAAGTCAGTTTTAAATTTTTGCAGCTAACTATACATTTTTATAAACTTACTTGTTTTAAACTCATCATGTAACAGTGCAAATGAAAAATTTTCAGATTTTTAAAACTAGTAAAAAGAAATGTCACTATTTAATGCCATGCTTTAACAGAAAACAAATATTGTTACAAGTTTCTTTGACTTTCATTATATAGTTCATTTGTGAAATTAAATTCAGATGGTATAGTATAAATAAAATAAACCTTATTTGAATTTCTTGCATAAACCATAGTGAAGTGAGATGCATAAGTGAATTCAATGTTTACTTTCGCTGAAACTGATAATAATGTATGTGTCCCCAGGTAACTTTATAAAAAAATGATTTAATTTTTATTTTTAACAGGGTAATGAGATGGTGGCGTTATAGTCACCCTGGTGAGTTCTTGAAATCTGCTCAACTGGACATTAAGCGCACACTCAACTCCAAACTACCTAAAGGACTGCTTCAGTTTTTCTTCAAGTTGGGCTTCAAAAGTGTAAGCAATTAGATTTTTAATAAAATATTTTAAATGGGTTCCCTGCAACTTTCTAAACTGTGTAAAATTTTTAATTTTTATACATTACATTTCCAACTTATTCAATATATAAATTATGTTAATTTTTAATGAACATATTTGTTAAGGTTTTTAATTCTTTTTTTTAAAATCTATATTGTTTAATTCTTGTTTTTAAATCTTTCAAATTTTAGCAATTTTGACTAGTTTAAAAATTTTATAAATAAACCCATAATTTTGAGACGATTGAAATAAGTTACATTTAATTGATTACTATTTTCATTTCTGTTCCAGAATATTAAGCGTGCTATTGGTCATGGAGTTGGCGTCCACAATTCCGAAGAGATTTATGAATTCGGAAAGAAAGACTTAAAAGCTCTGAGTGAATACCTTGCTGAAAAACCATATTTCTTTGGAGAAGAACCTCATTTGGTAAGCATAAATTGTTTCTTCAAACCATAAAAATAATTTAAATACTGTTTTTTTTTTTATTTTTTTATTTGGAACTTCTGATTATGTTGTGCTTGACTTGGATTGTACTAAAACAAATTGTACATATATATATTTCCGCGCTATCCTCCTGAGACTAGAAAGATCCTACATGTGTATTCGTTACATAAATATATTCTTCAAACAAATATGGAGAGCCATGGTGAAAAAATAAAAAATATGAATAACTAAAACCTGTAATTTATCCGAGGCAGAAAAGTGATTTTCAGATCTCCTATCAAACCCTTTCAGGTTTTAAAGTATAATATAAATTCTGTAGTAACAGTTTAAATGCAAAACAAGGCATCCATTTAAATGGATCATACCGGGTCTTGGGAGGTTATACAGAACATGTATAATGAATACTATCTATCTTAACTTTTAGTACATTCAACGTATGAAACAATTTTCTTTCCAGCTCGACTGTGTAGCATTTGCCCACCTGTGTCAGTTTGTATATGTCCCCTTTGGTGGCCTGAAGGAATACCTTGAATCCGACTGCACCAACTTACTGTCTTTTGTTGAGCGCATGCGCGAGAGATACTGGCCTGACTGGGAAGAGATATGCAAGACCCTCGACCTCAACACTCATCTCCCCAAGAAGATAGAGGAAGTTGCTGAGGAGAAGAAACCGGAGGAAGAGAAAAAGGTTGGTTAAATGTTTTGAATTGTGTTCTGGGATCCACACTGGTTTGTAAATGAAAAAATAGGGAAATGTATAGTTTTTCTTGTGCTACCTTCCAGGTTGAAGAATTCTAGCATTTGTCACTTCAATAAGTTTTCCTGTAAATTGTATTGAAAGTTTAGTATTATATTAACACTCTTTTATTTCATTTGAGTGTGCAGAATTTAAAAATATATGTAAATTTTTCAAAATTATGAAATCTGCGCATGGTTTTCTGATGTTTCTGACCTTCCACTGTATTATGAACCTTTAAATTCTTAGCTACCAGAAGAACTTACTCAACTTTCCCCTTGCTAATCATAAGTTTTGGTTTTTAAAAGCATTGCTCCCAAACATTCCACCTTATGTCTTATCTTTATGGCCAATGATATGGTTTAATCTTAGTAGTTAAACATGTAATGGTATAGATGTTCTCCTTTTAAAATGTCAATACTTTACAGGCTGAAGATGAAGAGAAAAAACCTGAGGCCGAAGAAGAAAAAGAAAAAGCTGAAGAAAAAGAAAAACCAGCTGAAGAGGAAAAGGCTGCAGAAAAACCCAAGGAAGAGACCACAGAGTCTAAGGAATAATGGACTATTTTAAACATGAAGCGTAGCTGTCAACACCTACATATAATGTGTACAATTGTACATCCGTCAGTTTTTTTGCATTTTCTTTGCTTTTTAATCATCTGTGTAAAAAATGGTGTTTGTAGTTATTTAAACGTTTGCAAAAAAATTGTAAAACTTCCCAGATTTATATTTATTAAATAACTTGAAGCAAGTTCAATTGTATCAATGTAAAGTAATTATATCTACAAATTTTAAGAAATATAGTATTTTTCAATTTAGTTATTTTAGTTGATATTCATGGATTTAATCCATATTTGAGATAATATTAAAGAATTATTTTTTTTATACAATTGTACAGATTTGATGTTAAATGTTGTCAGCTATGCTATTTTAATTGGAATTCGTTCCATTGCTACCACTTTTGAGTCAAAGCTTTAAATGAATCAATGTCGTCGTGCTTGTTTACAAAACTTGCTGTTTTGTTTGTAGCTCATTTCTGTCCTTGGTTCATTCCATTTTTTAGACTTTTACTGATGGTTTTCTTACCTTGCATTTAAGTTTTTTTATATGTAAATCGACTTGGCAAGCTCAACATTGACAGTTATTGTGCACAAAAGCCATCGACTTTTGGCAGCTCTTGGCCATTGCTCAAATTTTTAATGTTAAGAATGTTTTACTAATGTTCTATCACACTAGTCTTGCATTATATATACATGCATGCACTATGTGCATTTGTAGTGTTTTTTAATTGCAAGGGTTTCGTGTTCTACTTAAGTATACCATAAGCTTTATCTTATAATTTTTGTATTCCCCTTTTGGGCTTTACTCTTTTTTTATATTGAATTTACCAAATGAATTTTGATTTCTTATATTTAATCATTGGCAATTTTGTAGTGATATTTTATTTTCTATCAGTATTTGTATGTATTCTTTAATTGATATTTGCTATTTTTCTGCCAATCTACACTAAATGTCAGCTTCCCAAGGGATTATTATGTTCTGTTGCACATCAAAGGTTTTATATCAATTTTAAAGTGGATTTATACCTTTTACTGTGCATAATTGTCCAACTTCTTTGCATGTCATATGTGAACTGTCTTGTGTATACCTTCAATTTTACAATTATATACTTTGTAACTTATATTTAATTGTTAATAAATGATGCTTTACTGTGAGTTATGGTTTAAAATGTAATCATTTGCATGACCTTTTAGGTACACTATAAATTAACATTTACGTGCAGAACTCAAACTTTTGGAATAATTCTTTGACATAATTACAGGGCAAATAGTACCTGTCTAGTGCTATTAGTATTAACCCATTTGTGAATACCATTAACATCTTCCTTACCAAATAAAAATAGTTCCTTCTAAAATATTAAAAAAAAACTTTTTATATGTAACTTTGTCTGGCATATATTGTTCAGCACTATTGTCTTATATTTTGTTTATTTAGTCAAACTTACTAAAAAAAACAAGTATCTAAAATTTCAGTTAATAGGTATAAATGGGAAAAGCAGGTATTTTTTTATTATGCTCCTTTTGGGGGTATGGAGAGAAGTTCTTCCTGTGTGTTTTTTCCTTTTTAGTTCTAGAATGGTCCTGAAAGGTTATCGTTTGTGCCTACTTTGGTGTCTTTTTAATAATTATGTCCTTTTTGCTTCGAACATCAGTCTAGCCTTATTCCAGTTCCCAGTCAACCTCTTTTCAACACATAGTTCCTTTGAGGATTGTCCATAGTTTAGCTGATCATGCAAATGACATGGTTTCATTATACTACTATCAAGGACAGTGCCATTTTTAAACCAAGGATGCGAAGCATGTCCTAATCTAAGTCTCTTACACTCGGAGCCTGCAGTTCCCAAGCATGTTTATTGTTTATATGCGATTTTACTGGACAATACTTAAAATCTACATTATGTGGTAATATATATATTAAAGCCTGATCAATGGGTAACAAAAGCATTAAATATTACTAAAAATATCTATGGATGAATGCTTTAGGGCGTTATTTATAAAATCCTTTAAGTTTATATTAAACAACTATATAGTTTTGCTTTTATATTCTGGGCTAGCAGACATGGGTTAGTGACTTATTGGATAACTTTTCGGATAACAGGGCCGTTATTTTCTGAGCATAGTATTTGTTCAATATATTTAAAGAAGCTTTGTAAGCATACGAGTTTAACATTAGAACTTTTTTCCAACACACACACAGTTCAGGTTTGTTTAATAAATTTTTATAAAAATGTCCAATACATCATTTCTTTTTCCCTTTTGATTTATTTTTCTTTTTGTCTTCTTTATCAGCTTCAGATTCTTTAATTCTGACAAGTAAGTCATCGGGTCTCCATTTAACACTTGAAATTAGTTCCCACATATTCACTTGTCCATCTTTGCTACATGCTGTTGCTATATCTTGTGCAACTTCTTTCGAAAGTGCTATTTGACTGTTGGCAAGGCGCTTGGCGAATTCTTCCTTTTGGATAGTTTGGCGAGTTTCCTGTGTGCTTTCAACTTCCTCGGATTCTTTATTCTTTTTATTTGCTGTAGTCTTTTGAATTATGGAACTGGCATGGATACTTTTTAAAACGTTTCTGAGAGACACGCCACTTTTATCGGCCATTTTCTGTAGCATATTTAAAACATTCGACTCATTTATATCGTCCCCTGAGTTTAAGTGACAGTCCTTAGGCAGAAGGTCGTAAGGAAGTCCTGCTCCATATAGTACTTCAATATGTCTGCCATCTGCAACGAACTTTTTTAGCATCTTAATGAAAGCCATTTTGACTTTTATGCCTGTTAAATCCAAATGTTCCAAATTCGGTCCAATAGAAGTAAGTACAGTGTGGGCGGATGATCCTTGAAAATGATTGTTTGCCAGTTTTAGTTTTTGTAGAGTTGTGCTTCTTTTCAGACTACTGGATAAAACGTTTACACCTTTGTCTGTTATGCAATTCTTTGAAAGATCGAGTTCTAGAAGACATTTGTTTTTGCGAAGACTCACTGCCAACACTGACATTGGTTCATCCGGAATTCCATTTCCAGAAACATATAGATATTTCATATTCGATTTTTTTAAACTTCCAAATACGCCAATTATTCCTTCACCTAAATGGTTGTTACTCAAGTCTAGTTTTTCTAAAGTGCTGCAATTTGCAATGGAAGACCCAAAACTTTTAACATTCCATCCAATGTCATTATTACTCAAATTTAGTTCTCTAATTTTGTCCTTTTCCATCATAGCTGTTCCAATTTCCATAATTTCTTGGTCGCCAAGATCATTCCATGACAAGTTTAAACTTTCTAGGCTGGAACTTGCAACGATCAAAGCACCTAATTGTTTTCCGCTGTTTTTACTTATTTCATTATTCGATAAATTTAAATGTGTATTATTTTCATTGCGGTCCCCAAGGAGAGTGATTGATGGCAAACCTTGAACTCCAATGTTATTGTAAGATAGATCTATTTCTTTCATAGTTTTACAAGGAATTAATGCTTTTGCCACGGGTATGACACCAACTGGTCCAAGACTTTGATGAGACAAAATAAGTTTATCACTTTGAGCGAAGGATAAAAAGGCAGAATTTATTGGAACGTTTAGAGCTTTGCATAATTTAATATAAACACTAACAATGTCCAACTTGACATCTGGTTGTTTTAGTTCGGACACTGAAATTGGAAGTTCGAGTAATTTTTTAAGCGTTTCTTGTAGTTTTGAAGTGAATTCGAAGTTTTGATCATCAACATTTTCTGATTTTTCAAATGAATTTTGCACGTTTTCACCTAAACCTATATTTGAGTTTACTTCTTTATAATGTTGTAAATTTGATTCCATTTTAGAATGCTTTTATTTTTTACTGCATTTAAAATGGATTTTCCAACGATGCTACTTTTTAAAACTTTAAGTCATCACTGTGTTTGTGACAGGTTTGCAATTTCTAAAATTGCCAATTTTGTTTTCTTTAATAAATTAATAAAATAATCAGTGGCTACAAGCGTGGTTATCCTTATTATGGGAAAATTTCTTATGATGTCACGCTCTCCATACTGCCATTTCATTGGTTGTTTTCTTTGAAAAAGTGTGTTGAAACAAGCCCATTAATCTGATTATTTTTAGATTTCTTGAAGTTATTTAATTGACGAAAAACTCACCTTATAATTCTCAAATGCAGAAAAAATAGAAATAATCAAATAACCCTTTTCTTAAAAGCCCGTACAATAACTTTTATATTCACTGAAAAATGCAAAAAACTTATTCTTTAGAAAAATGGCATCACTTATTTTGTTTAGAAAAATTTATAGCAATTCTTAGAGAAAATAGTTGAGCAATTTTTTACGTTTTACAAAATTATCGAAATTCATGCATTGAAAACAATTTTCATATTTTATATCAGATTTAAATAGTTTTGTGAAATATTTTAAAATTCGAAGTAAGTTTAAAGTTATTATATAACCTAAAGTATTTAAATATTTTACATGTAATTAGGATATTATACTAAAAATAAAATAAAAACCTCCGAGATATGGATGATTTCTGTGTACTACATCCAATTCCGTTCAGTTTATATACAATACATATTCCATCCAATAGTTATCAATTTCTTTTACTTAAGTAAAATAATTAGTTAAGTTAAATCTTACTTCTTCTAAAATGAATTAACATAAAAAGGTGTTTGTGTATCGTTTTCCTTTTATAATCAAGATTTTAAAAATGGAAAATCTGTATTTAAATTTTTTTAAATGAAATCTTAACGTATTTTATTTATAATTAATTATTTAAACTTGAAAAGCACAAATAATAATTCTAAATTGTGAGTCGTATTTATACATATCGACAGAACGGAGAGTTAAAATAGGCGAATTTAAAACCTTTCTGTGTGTAGAAAATGTTATGAAAATATACCACGACATGTGTTATTCCATTTGGGTTCCGTTCAGATGTGCTATGGTATCCAGGTCGTCTCGTCTTCATCTACCAATCAATTAGAGACATAATCAATTAGAGTCGTTGAAAATCGAACTACTTTTTCAAGTAGTTAGATAATTTTTGCAATAAGGGTGTATCAATGGTGGAACGGGTTTTACAGAAATAAAAGTTAGAAGATGATGTGCAGTACAGTAAAGCTTTGACTAAGTAGTAGCCACTCTTTCTAGTTCTGTCGTTTTTTCCTGATGATTGTCAAGTCTGAAAAAATGAAAACAAAAGGGATAGTACTAGTTTCCTTCCCAATCAGCCAGTAGCAAAATGGGTAACGAATGCCCCACCAATTCACTCCATTTCCCCTATTTTTCAGTATCATTCGTAACAATAATAAAAAGAAGATTGCACTTTTGCATTAAGTGTCGGCGAAAGATGTATATATTTTTTTATATACGCAGATTAATATTTTGCGTAAATAATTGTACACTTTTTAGCAACATAAGAAAAGAAAAATATAACGTTTATAATTAATATTATATTGATATTAAATTGAGTTTTTGTACTGTCGTTTATTAACATATTTTTTTTCAAATGCCGTAAATTTAGATGCAAGACGAAGATTTTGATACAGATCAATACGAAGAAAAGTTTTTGACTGTAAGTACTTTTTTAAAATTATTTATTTGAGGTCTTCTTGATTATATTTATTATTTTTCTTCTCTAAAAATATAAAATGATGGGAGAAATATAATGTTTTGACTTTTTTCTTACTTTAGGAAACTGATAAAGATTTCGATGAAGATCTATATGAAGAAACAATTCATAAGTTAAGTATATTAAAAATATTTTTTCTGTGAATTGTATGCAAAAGACAGAATTTCAACAATTAATTGAGATATATATTTGTTCGAATATTTTATTCGAAATTTATATAAAAAGTTACAATGGTTTCATCTTATTTTGGAGAAAAAATGAATGGTTATAACCAGTATTTGACTATTTGACGTTCACTTATCTTTTAATAAAAAGTTATAGTTATTAACTTTTAATGTTTATTTAAGTTAAAAAGTAAAATCTTAATGTATTTTTAAATGATCTAAAGCTAAGAAACCGTTCTTAAATATCTTGCTTTATGGTTATTTAAATTTGAATCAACGGATACAGCTCAATATCTATTTGTATCCAGTATATGCATGTGTAACAATTTTTAATTAAAACTTTTTTTTGAAAGATATGTAGCATTATGCTACCGTTTGATCAAAATCATTTTAAGAGTTGAATTTATTTTTTAAAAAAATCTCTGAAAACAGAGAAAACTACAAGCAACTAAACAAATCATAGTTTTTGCTTGAGTTTATATGAATATATTTATTTGGAATGTTTACAGGTTGTTTATAAGAGGTCTTCAATCCAAAGACCACAATCTTCTAGAAAAGAAGGTTTTGATAAATTTTCTAGAAGAGAAGGTTTCGATGAAAAACGGGATACTTCCGCAAAAGACAAATACTACAGTCGTAAGCATAATCTTCTTTTCATTAAGCTCCTTTCTTTAATTGACGAAGCTCCTTATGTTGTGTCCGAATAAGAAAGAAAACTCAAGGCTAATTGGGAAAAATAATTGATGTTGAGATCCATATTTCTTGCAAACTCAGTATAGTGTTATATTTAAATCTGATTTGAAAACGAGTTCAGAGTTATACTATTTGTATATCATGTATTGAAGTAGCGTAAAATATCTCCAGTAAGCTTCTATTAAGTGATCATGCAACAACATTAATTTTTTAAAATGTTATTAACAATTTATGTTGAAGAAGAAAATACCGATTGACATACTTCCACATCCAAAATTAGTTCGATTTTAGGTAGGATGTTTCGCAAAGAGATGTGATTAGAACGGAATCTGTAAAATGCAACTGTAACAATTCACCCTTTTAAAACTAAATTTTCTTATATTTGTAAACTTCTTGCTTCAAACTGCTTATTCGTATAATTATATTTTTGTTTTCCTCTTCATGTATATCAAATTTTTGACTAATTTATGAAACCGCGTAAATGCATTTCCTTTCCTTTTCTTCGGCAAACCTTTCAAGTTTGTTTTTCTGCAATAAACGTATATCAAAGGTAGAACAGGTTTTACAGAAAGAAACGTTTGATATCGAAATGATTGGCAGTACAGAAAAAAAAAGCTATGACAAAATATAAGTTATTTCTACCGTCTGTTTTGTTAATCGTCAAGACTAAAAACAAAATATAAAAAATCCAGTTATATTACTTTTTTATGGTATGTCTGAAAAAATCCAACCACTTAAAATTATACATATGTGAAATTTGGTTATTATCTAGGATAACTTGTTTATTTCTTTAATTTAAAATGAATACGAGTCGTGTCTATTATTATCTTTTCATTAGATAAATCGTTTTAGTATTGGTGATTTATTTTGGTGTGAAAAAAACATCGATTTAGTTTTTATTTATGGTTTTTATTAAAAGAAACGAATACTCGATATCCTAAACACAAAGATCTTATTATTATTATTTTTTTTTTATCAATACAGGTAATCAAGGTAAAGCCTAAAAAAATAAAACATTTGAGTAACAACAAATAGCTATGTATATTTTTAATCGCTGAAGTTATTGCTATGAAAACTTGTTTTTTCATTAAAATGAATACGAGTCGTGTCTATTATTATCCTTTTATCTGATTAATCGTCTTAGAGTGGGTCTGACCCTGAATTTTTACTGTATCTAAAAAAAAAAGAACCAGGGTCTATATTTTGGTAAGGCTATATTTTAAACCAGGACTATAATTTGTAATGCATTATAATTATTTCTATCATGTTTACAGGAAAATCCGACTATAGTGGGAAGCAGGAACAAGAAGACTGGTACGGAAGGGACCTGCACGACAAACCCAGCCGTTCTTGGTCGCACAGACCTGATAAACGTGGTCATAGACTTTCGACAAGGAACAAGTCGGATGACAGAAACAACTATTATTCTGTAGCCAAGTGGCAGGTAAGTATTGTCTTATCTATATTAAGGTATATGTATTGCTATAAGAGTGGGCCGCGTTTATTTTAAAGTGCTTTTTCTTTTAGTCATTTTTGAGGTTTCAATCTTTGAGCGGGTCAATTTGTTTTATATCATATGTAAATTCCCAGCACAGGTGATGGCCGCACTTTAACTATCACGCTGTGAGGATAAATCAGAGTGTTTTAATTACAGTTTGTGTTTTGATTTAACTTTCACTCCTCAGATAGAGATTGTAGTTTTTATTCTCTGACTGCACTTACTGGTTTAAGCAATAAAATAAATAAAACCACACTGTAAAACTTCCCCCTCTAATTTACCATTACAATGTGATGGTTAAAGTGTTCCCATCAATCTGTGCTATGAATTTACATATGATGTAACATTTATTATGTGGTACCGGCAAAACGTTTGCTTCACTGGCAGTGATTGGATCCATCCATCTTCTTTGTTAAAATGCTATCGGAGTAAGTTGTTCATGTGACTCTGTACGTCGTGAAAACATCAATTCGATGTAAAACAGAAATTACAACACGGTGATGTAAAAAGTAACCACAAAATGTGCTGTAATTTTATAGAAATTTGTTACTGTGCAAAAATAGGAATAGAATACTTGAGAATAGGTTATGAGTTTCATTGGTTATACGAAGAGGACATTGATTGGTTTCATCATTAAGTATTTTAGAATTCTTTCCTTAAGGTTAATAAAAACCGAGATCTAATTACATTAGAATAAGTTTATCGTTATTCATCTGTATGAATATCTTTAGAGGTAAGTTTAGAATAAAGTGTAGTACTTGATACAAAAAGTAGTAAATATCATTAACATAATTTTAAAGGTTTAACAATTTAGATTGTTAAACAAAAAGTTTTATTTACCTTTCAATTGAAAAATTCATTCTTTTCCTTCGATTCAGGTCGATTACAACAACAAGAATTACATAAGAAGCAAGCTAAACAAGCATGGCGGATTCCATCGCTACGCTCTAGGCAGACCTTTGGATTGGGATGCAAGTCGTTAGATAGACATTTATTATAATTAACTTTACCTTGTAGTCGTTTTTTTAAAATTTGTATTCGAGTGCAATACTTTTTTTCAAATGCAAGAAAGTTTTTGAGGCAAACTTTATTTAAGATAAGACAAGTAAAATAGTTTTTGAAAATTTCAATAGCTTTAAAACATTCATGGTTAGTAGATATGGAGTGCCCTTAAAATTTTAAAGAGAATAAAAATTCACCATAAATTGATGTAAAGCTCAGTTTTGATGTAAAAAAAACTTTATGTGGTGTGGTATGTTGAAATATATACCTACAAGCATCTATGATAAGTTTATTTAAATGCTGTTTTCAATCAGACTCTTGACTTTGTAAAAAAATTTCTTTTTATTTTTTACATAAAATTTTATTTGTTTTACGAAATTCGTTTGAAGTTGAGTTATTCTTAAAATTATGCTAAAATGAAATTCTGTTATACAATTGATAAATTCATCTAATATTTGTCAAATTAAACTAGTTTGCATTGGGACTGGTTATTTTAGTAAAGTTATGATAATAATTAAAGTTATAATAATAGTGTTATAATAATGAACATATTTTAATTTTCAGATTGAGTATGACAACATGTACTACTTGAGAAGTTTTGTTAATGCCCCGAAGGGAATGCATAGGGTCAAACAGGATATTAAAAGAAAGCTAGTTGTAAGTTCAATGTTACGTATTTACATTGATTAAAGATTTAAAATGTTCAAAAATAGTTGTACCTAGTATTAGAGTTTGATGTCTTACTGTAAAATGAATTGTTGAAAGTTCCAAGCAGGTAATTCAACTTGTAGCGTAGGGGTACATCTATATTCCGGCTTGTGTGCTTGATCAGAGACCCGCTTATATAAGCCTTCGTCAAGTAAGACAGACATAGAAAGAATTTTTACTGTCAGAGAAAATTCAACTTGTAAATTGTATAATATCTCGCAATTGCAGTATGTGTTTATAATTCATACCTAACAGCTGATTCATAACTGATATGGATAATCAATAGTCAGTACTTAATAATCATATTCTTAGCAATACTTTACGCATAACCTAATGTAATATAACCGATAATTGAATCAATAATTTAATAAAAAAGATTTTTAATAATCTAATAAATGTTATATTAATAATTTAAGAAATAAGTTACATTACTATTCTGATTTATAATTTGAACAAATAAAGTAATCATCTATCAAAAATCAAATAAATTAAATTATTCCATTAGCATAATATATAATTGATATCAATAAAAATAATATTTTCCAGTCAATAGTTTACATTGATAATCTAATTAATAATTGATGTAGCAATTGGATTTGTTATCAATTTCTTTTGCAGCCGGATAAAGATATATTAGCTGACAGCACCGGTTGGGAGTTTGAGTATGGTCCGGTGTTTAAACAAGAGGAAGGCGATGTACCATTCATGCCTGAGGTAACAAAAACTTCAAATATTATAGTTTATTAGGCACAAAGCATTCAAATATACTTTACCTATAACGTTAAAAACTTTTAAATGATAACTTTAAAATGATTTCGTAACCGTTTAAGGACCATTAAGCGTTTTTTTTTGATGACATAAAATTTAACCAAAAAATAATGTTGAATTGCTATGTCAAAAAGACGTAATATATAACGTCTTGTGTGGGTGGCAAAGTGAAAGTTTTAGTCTGCTATCTTGGAAGACGTACGAGGGCATATTTAACAAGAAACGTGCGGAAAATTTATCAAATTCAAATAATCCAGTTCGTAAACTAGATTAGTAATGAATTATGGCGAAAAAATGAGTTTTTATTTCATTTATAATTAATTGACCTTTGTTAAATCGAAAGTAACTCTCCTCTATATTTTGATGCATTTTTTAAATATCAAAATAAAATATTTGTATCTGACTATATATCTAACTTTTTAAAAATATATTTAATTACTGGTTTTGTTTTTATGGTGGGGCAAAAATTTTAAGCATAGGGAAGATGCGTGTGACTAAGGTAGGATTTTTTTCGAATTCTCATTAATCTACGTTTAAGCTGATTTAAAGTTTGTAACATTTAGGCGAGTATTATTGTACTTCTCAGGCTCTCACTTCCTATTGGAACTGTTTTATATACTTAAAATAATAAATATAGGGAAATAGACTTTAACAAAAATTAAAAGTGTCCCTAGGTACAATACTGACATTGTGCCTAGGTACGGTGCTAGGGAAATTTTCAAAAATTTAATTTTAAATCTGAAATTACTAAAAATAAATCGTACAAATGTGGTTTTCATCAATCAGGATTAATTTTTTAACTCATAACCAACGAAATACTTACGAAATACAAGAATTTTTAAAGTTATTCTTAATCAACCTTTAAGAAACTAATGCCTTTTAAGAACTGCATGTATTTGTCACTCGAAATCAACAAAATATTAGTTTTGACAACCTAATTTGTAATTATTATTTTTTAAATAACCACCTTTTTAGATATATTTGTTTTGAAAAAAGCATTGTTAGTAAGACTACTATGCAGTCCTTCATTTGTAAGTAACTCGTATAACTTCGTTTAAGCCAACCAACTATATTTTTATACCTGCATATGTTTATTTATAAATTGTACGGGTACACAAAGAAATAAAAAAAAAAGGGTTTTTAGAGAAATTGTCCCATTCCAAAGGTCTAGTGAGAACTATATTTCTATGCTATTTAATATAACCACCTGCCGGTAGCCTTGGAGTTAATGGTTGAAATGGGAGGTGTACGTTGCGATATCGCGTGCTAAACGTTCATCAACGAGAATGAGTCAGATAAGCTAAACAATGCTGGGTGCACATTAAAAGCCATTTTTTTCTTTACCTATATATTAAGAGCCTTGAATGATCTGCTGCAATCGATTGTGTCATGTGTTTTACTGCAAGAGAAAAAATTAGCTTAGATCATTATTAATTATTAGTTAGTGTTTTTAAAAGATGTTGGTATTTTGTATAAATATTGGTTTCTGAAAGTAAGGGATATGTAATAATAACGCTTTTCTGCTGCGTTAAATGCAGAAATGCTGTTTCTAACGAAGTTCAGAGTCCGAAATTGAGATCTAAAAACAAAGAAGTCCATTGATAAAATTCACGAAAAAAATAGCAGACTGCAGGTTGATATCAATAACTCAATTTTATTCGTTACTTCTGAAGCAATAACCACCGCGATGCTCATGTTTTTGTTATTATTAACTGCTTAGAAAGTTTTTTTTCAATGAGACATTTAGACTATGTTTATAATAGGACTATTTCTCTCTCATACCTGCCCATTTTAATATTGGCTTAACAGACGTTAAGGTCCTACGTACTGAATTCAAATTGGAATGTCATTAATTTAATTTTAATCTCACTAAATAAATTGCCGTACTCTGACTTAAAGTAAGAAAAACACACTTTACTTTTTAAATAAATAGTTTAAGTGTAAGGGTTTTTTGTGCTTAAAGTTGTAATGAATAATTGTTAAAAATTTATTTAATTTGTTTTTAGGAAAGAATAGTTTCAAGAGGCGCCTATCGCTATTATGGAGTGCGTAGGAACCCATCGGATTGTGACGGAAAGATCCAAGAGAAACAAATGGTGGAGTTATTTTCTTACATTTATAAAGAATATTTCTGTCTTGAATAAATGTTGCAATTTTTTTTATGAAAACGTTTAATAAGTTGGAACCCCCGATTTTGGGACGACTATTTTCTGTAGTATCTGAAAGCATTTTAAAACTAAGAGTATACAATTCATATTTTATGTAATTTGAAAACAATGAAGGTATAGTAAATTAATAAGACTTAAAAACTGTCGTTGTTCTAGAGACTTTTAAAATAAAATAAAACTAAACTAAAAGTGGTAGATTGATGTGGACTCACACACTTACATTTGCATTAAGTAACTGAGCTTGGCTGTAAATTGTACTCATTAGAACAAATAGACAAATGACAATACATTAAATAATTTTAAAATCGACATATGCCTAATATGAGAAATTTCAAAATTAATTTTCATTTATGTCAAAATATAAATTTAAAAAAAAATAGTCTTACTTGCTTTTTTTCGCTTTGTAGAATTTTAAAACAGTAAAGAATAATGAATAATGTATATTAGTCTAGGGAATAAAAATATCCATCTGGTTAATGAGCTATCGCTCGAATAACCCAACTTTGCACAGGCCTATGCATATTTTGCCATCCAGATCTGTATCTATGACAAAATTATGTCGATCCTTGGTAATATAGTTATATTCAGCCGCAAGCTCGCACCCTTGGGTATTTCTGCGCAATCTCATTGGGTCGCAAGCTTGCATTCTTGGATTCTTCCTCTGCTCGCTATCGCTCGCAAACCCACGGGAATTGCTGCGCAATTCCATTGGACCGCTTCGCGGCCGCATGTTATATTACTTAAAAAAAATATTAATATTGTATTACTGTTTTCAGTAATTTTTCGCCAACCACCGTTAATTTCGCAGAATTAACCTTGCCTGTTTTTACTCTTAGGTTTTTTTTAAAAACCTAATGGCTCAGTCAAAATTATTAAGTTGTATGACTTTTTTTAAGTAATAATCCCATTGGACGCTTCGCGGCATGCAAGGGGGCTACGCCCCCTGCTCGCTATCGCTCGCCAAATTAATTTTTTTCAGGTTGTTGGCTGTTCCGAAAGAGAGAAACGAAACCTGTTCGCAACCAGATAAGTATATATAATTGGCCGTGCGCAAATAGGTTTCGTACTTTTCCTTTGAAATTGCTTACATTTCGGACCGGTCGGATTGCATGACGTCTAAAGAGCTTCTGTGACCTTAAAGTTGAGTAGACCATGGACAGATACATAAAGATAAAAACACTATCATTTACGTAAACAAAAAATGGTAAAAAAAACCCTAAAAAGTAGGTTTGTTACAGAATCTGTCACTTAAACCGCTTCCACACAATATTTGTGCTATTTTCATTAATCTTCTTTCGCAAATCAAAGTTTATTCATTATCACTCTCACTCATTATTAATCTCATCTCACTCTATTGTGATATTACAACAATCCAAACTGAATCATATCACATAAATAAATATTTTAATGAAATTTGGGATGTAACCTAGCCTGATTTTTGCTTTAAAACGATGTATCCCACTCGTTTGTGCGACTTGCGGTTCGTTCTGTGAAAGTGGGTGACAGACAGACGAATTGAACGATTATAATACCTTCCACTTTTTACGTTATAAACGTAGTGTGGAAGTAAAAAAACATTTCGCTTAATATGTTGGCTATACAACAAATCATAAAACAATGTTAAACAAGCTTTTCTTTCTAAATTTGCAAAGTAATTAACATGTTCATATCTTGATACTTCCACTTCCATAATTAAAACATTTTCAAAAACTTTCTAAAAAAACAAAAATTCGAGTGTACGAATTTTATTTTATTCGCATAAGAATACATCTTTTAGGATAAATAAAAAAAATAAAATAAAAATTCCTTCACCGCGGTTTTGCTGCGAAACCAAGAGATTAAATAAAAAAAAAGAAAGCCATCTGCCAGCTGAAGAAAAAAAGATAAAATTACGTGATAGTTGTAACATGTTCCGAAAATAAAAAAAACTGTTTGTTCTTTTTATAAAAAAAATTTAAACATTTTATTCCAGTCTAGCAGAATTAACCTAATAAAATTTTTCAGAGTAATTGTTATGTTAAATGTTTATTTAAAATAGTTTTGTCAAAATTTTTTACTATCTTCTTTTACATAATTTTAATCTATAAACCTTCTATCTTGCTATAATATATTTTAAGGCCAAATCTTCTTTTTAAAAAAATCTGTAAAACTTTTCTATATATAAACACAAAAACCCATAGTAAAAAGAAAAAGTTAAAGAACTGTTCTTTAAAAGAACAGAAAGAGAGCAACTGTTCTTTAAAAAGAACTTAACAAAAATCACACATTTCTGGTGAATTGTCTGTGGCCGGTTATGCAGAAGAAGGGGGAATTAGGGATGTTGTGTTTGGTTGTGTGTGGGACGTGAGGGGACTTAGTGTGTGAGATTTTTGTGGTTAATTATTTGGATTGAGAAATTTATTGGAAATTGGACATGGAAGGGGAGACATGAGCGGAGTGGTCCAAAGGAAAAGTTGCTGGTTGTGGGGAGTTTGTTGGTTGTGACATCATTTAGTGTTAGCAGTGGACTAGGTGTGTTGTATGGGCTTAGCACTAACATCTTCGTCAGGGTAATACGGCGTAGGTACTTTTAAGACATAGAGAAGAGACATTTAGTTGGTAGTTTGGGTGAAGGTGTAAAAGAAGAGGCTGATTGGGAAAGTTTGAAAAGAGACAAGAAAGGAGTTTGGTATTTGGGTCGAGGGAATATGTTAGGTGGGGGAGATGGTATGTTGTGTTGTGGAGTTGTGCTGTAACGTAGCTCAGATGTATGGTTTCAATGAGTTGTTTATGGGTCTCGGTGCACATCACGGTGTGTTGTTAAAAGGAAGGTGGCTGTGTATTTTGTTGGTTGTGTGGTATAGTGTGATGAGGAGAGAGATATTTGGGTCACTTGTGTGGGTTGGGTTGGTTGTGGTGTCTTCTATATATATATATCTATATATATATATATATATCTAATATATATTCTATAAGTTAATGCATGTACGTGGTTGTGTGACAGGGGATTGTGTGTGGAGTGGTGAAGCGTCACGTAAGTAAGAGAAAGAATTGTTTAAAGGGTTGTGGATGGTCGGAGAATTGTTTACGGAGGATGATTGGTGGTTTACTAGAAAGTGGAGGTTGTGAGGGTGTAGTGTGTGTGTACGCGCAATGATTTACGGGGTGTCATGGTGTATTCATGCATTGGTTGGTTGTAAAAATGCAAGTAGTATTATTGCTTTGGTGTGAGATGCGTGATGGGTAGGATTATTGTCGCAAGGCCACAAATGTGACAGATAGTGTGTGTGACAGTGGTGGGGGGGATAGTCGGCTCGATGTAGTAGGGTAGTAACTAGACAGGGGAATCGGTTATGTGGATGGGCTGGTGGCGGAGACACGATGCCGGATCCTCTGTGCTTGAGGTGTTGTGGAGAAGTGATTTGTAAGTGATTGTGTTTGTGTTGAGTTAACTGTGCAGTTCGTAGCATAGTAGGTTGTGGGTGGTGGAGTTGCTGGCACGGCACCTCACTGCGAGTTTGTAGGATTGTTTGGCAAAATATGAATGTTTGTGGTGATCGAATTTATCCGGTAGTCCTGGTCTCCCTTGATGGATCGTAGGTCTAGAAAATTGTTGTTACGCTGTTTTGGTCGTGGCTCGGTGATATTGGGCTTGGCTGCGACACCAAATGAGGCGGTTGGGTATGGTATATTATTGTAAACGGAGTTGAGTTGTTTGTGTGTCTTGTGGTGTTGATTTATGTGTGTGTTTTGTGGTTAATATTGTGATAGTTTGTTGAATTGGCATGACACATGGTTGAAAGAAAATACGTGCAAAGCATTGACAACTGAGGAGGTTTTTAATGCCGCAGCGGTAGTTTGTGCGCAAGGGCGAGGCGTGCTAGCAGTAGTGATGTGAGTTTTTGTGTCGAGATTTACGAAACAGGCCTCGAGTTTGTGAGAGGATTAGGTTGTGGATGGGACTACGTGGTGTAGACGATAGGTTGGTATTAAGATAAAGGGGGCAATGTTTACGTCTGCGCATTGCAATGGAGGTCTAGAGTAAACCTTTTGTTTCAAGATCTGACACAAGAGATTATTTAGGGTTGTAGCTTTGTAAAACGAGTTGATAAAGTTATGTCGTTTAGCGGGTTCACATGGTAAAATTTATTGTAAAAAGTATGGGATATAATACAGTGTTAAAAATAAATATTTTACAAAATATATTGGGGTAATGGTTTTACCATTCTGAAGTAATGAAGCCGTGTTTGCGGTGGTTGAATTTTTTTGGTTTCGTCTTTAGTGTTGTTAGACAGAGAAAAGCTAGTTGTTTAGTGTACCATAGGGAAAAATAGTGTAACCAGAAGATGAATATGTTGATGACGACGAAGTTTAGTGTACCAGGAAGAAGTAAGTTATGAGAAAGCCGGTTCTTAACATGAGGGACTATGACTACATCTCCAAAACAGCCGGATTTGAGTAATATAGTATAAGAAAAGCAGTGTAGTGGTGCATAATAAGAAGGCAGGGTTCATAAATATTTACAATATTGTGAGTTATGAGAATACATTCACTTAAAAAAATAGAGGGAGATTTCATCACGCAATGCCTGTGAACAATCCGTTGGAGTGGTTTTATTTTCACGATTCACAAATGAACAGAGCCAAAGTGATTTTGGTGGATACGTAGGTGAAATACCCGCTTACCTTACAATTGTTAAAGATAATTTTTAGTGACGAACTTTGTTCGTTTGACCACAGCTCGGGTTGCTGGTATTTCTATGCCCTACGAAACGTGCGTCATAATTTTCACAGCACCCATGTTGTCCTTAGTGCCACGGATCCGCAGGTTTTGAATGATTCGATTAGTAGTGACAAAGACTTACGATGCACGCTGAGACTGGTATATCATTACAGCGTTGGGTGTAATGAGAAAATGAGAGTATTGAGGTACTTTGGGTTAAATTGTTGTTTGGGGATACAGCGAGCAGATGCAATGCGAATCATCAGGAAAGCGCATAGGTGAATGTGCGGCAAAGGTGCGATTCACTGGCTGTATAAAAGAACTATGCAAGAGGTGTAACTGATACAGAAGTGTCAGCTGTGGATGTATACTCGATAGTTTTGGACAGGGAGGTTTTTTTGGGTCAGGAGATAAGGTGAGAGAAGAAAGTTTCGAGAACCCGTACCTAGCGCTGGTTGGTCTGAACTTTCAAAAGGGAAGAAATCCCAGACCACATGAGTATGTCATCATAATCTCCTCTGCACAGTATTATGGATGTAGGTATAGCTGATGGGAAAAACACTTTCTTGTTATTCTAAACCATGTAATGAATAAGGCGGATCTTGTATATTTAAAAATATTAGTTTAATTGAGGACGAATTTTGTTTAATATTATAGATAACGTTATGGTTTTTTTTTTGCTAAACAGTGGGACAGTGGCTATTAACAGATCGAGATTTCTGCTTAAAAAAGGAACAAAAAGGCTGTATGGACTTCCTTGACATTCCGGATAATTTTTTAGTTGCTATGCAGTTTTCATGTGTTATCAAATCCAAAGAATAAATTCGTTATTTGTTTATATATCAATATAGGCCGTAAGGGGAAGAAAGTAAAAGTGTGGTTATTTTTTCTAATTAGTCGATTAATATGGGAAAAAAAATCTTGTATTGTATTACTTCTTGACAAATTAACTATAATCCTTTTTCTATTTTAGGGAAAGCCTTTTAAACATACGATATTTAAAAAAGTTATTACACTAGGATCACCTCCACCGGTAGAGTACAAGCGATATACGCACCTCCAATTTATTGTAAGTATAAATGAAGTGAAATTTTCTTAAGTTAAAAGTAATTTATGTGAACAAGTTCTGTGCAGGACTTTCGAAAAACTCGATTCCTTGTTTTCCTTTGAAATAAACAACAGTGTTATCTAGATACAATCTTAAAAGCTCAATAAAACTCGCACCTAAGTGCCTTTTGGGGGGTTTTATTGAAAAATATCCAGATTGTTTCATTTAAAAAACATTTTATTTTTCAATTTCATTTTGAGATTTAAAAAGTAAACAGATAAACAACCCATCAAAAATAACACATTTATTTACGATCAATCTGCTTTTATATTCATTCATTATTCCAAATTCGTTCATTAAAGAAATCGGAGACGTTAATTAATATTAGCAAGAAACAATATTAATAAATAAAAAAGGAAATTAATTTTTTAAATTTATATTTTGTAAGGAATTTTCTTTTGGGCTAAAATTGATGTTTTTTACTTAAAAATTCAGAAAAGTAATTAAAAAACCTTTTAGTAATAGCGTACCCAGCAGAAAAAAACTATGGTACATAAACAGTAAAATTCCGAATTTTAATTAATTTTCATTTCAATTAATGTTTTTTTCACAATGAAAGTTTTCTTATGATTTGAAACTTTTCTCGTATGAAGTAAAACTTTGGTAAAATTTTAACAAATATAATACCCATTAGGTTAAATCGAGAAAAAAACTCAATAAAACAAAAAAAAAAGCCCAAACAAATATCCTCACATGAGCTTTAAAAAAGTATAAAAAACCTGGCATTATACGATATATTACATAGTTTCAGGTACCGTATCCGAGTTTTTAGCAGCATTAAGGACGTTAATAAAAGCATTATTAGGTTATGATAAATAAAAACCAGTTGCGTTTAAGTTAATAAAAATGTGAGTAACAACTATAAGACCTCATAAGTTAAATTATTCAAAATGATTATGACTGATTGATTGAAGAAAATGTTACTTTTTCATGTAATATTAAAATATACAACAAAATGGTAAATTTGTTCTTTTTAACAGCCAGGCGAGGGAAGCCAATCATTCCATGAAGGCCTACCGCTGAGAAAAGGCAATTCGAAGGCAAAGAAGCCCCAAAGTGTAAGTGTTAGCTATCTGCTAATATTAAGAAAAATAATGTACAATATTTTATGTTGATGCAAGCGATTTCACCTTTTAAACTGCGTATACTCTTTAGGAGAGATACTGATATTTTAACTTTGTTCAGGGCTTGATTTTCATAAGCCCCCCGCCCCCCCCCCCAAATTTTAGTAGTTCTTGTTTTAAATTTTATGAGCCCTGATTAAATTAATTAAATTTGATGGTTGAAGAACCTCACATACTTAAATTAACTTTGATTTAGACATTTACCTAACGTGATTCGTTATTACGAAGGTGATAGGAGAGTATAAAACATATGGACAGTCTAAAAGTTTCTGCCTCGGTCACCCAAAATTTATTGTACCTAATAATATAGTCCGTATAATCATAGATCAGGCATTGTGCTTGACTTTTAGCATGTATCTTCTAGAGCCTTAGAGGAGACATAAAAGCAAAATATAAGAGGCATTAAATTATAAAAAAGAAACACCATCTAACAAGTTTTTCTAAATATGAAAAGTACAGTAGAACCTGGATTATCCGTCCCTCTTTTATCCGGAACTCTCTGTTAACCGACCGTAATGAGTCAACATCCAAAAATTTCTCCAATAAAGTTATCCTCGGTTGTTCACATAAGAAACCAATCTCATAAATCTACGGTGATTCTAAAGTAGTGAAAAATCTCCAGCGATACTGAAATCGGCAAACTTCCGCAATTCAAAAATCGGAATCTCTGGCGATTCTGAAACCGGGAATTTCCTGCGTTTATAAAATCGGGTGGTTATAAGATAACAAAACTCAGACGTTTAACACAAATTAAAGCCTAAATTCTGACAATATATTTTCGGAAAACTTTGGGAATCTTCTGAAATCGTGAGACATCAAGTGATTTCTATTATAATACAACAACAAAATCACTTCCCCGAACTCCACTCAGTTATTTAAAAAAAATACGAATAGAAATTAAAAGTAATGTTTTAGCACTTTCTTTTTCTAGGAAGTCTCAGTTTGAGAGATATATTAATATTACAGTTCAATGTTAACAACTGCAAAACCGGCACGGATTCCGGACGTTGGCGTTGGTGAATTTGAAATCCGCGGACTTTCGGAGCTCCTCTGTACTATGCAAGTTTTAGTAGCGAATGCAAATTCTCTATTATTCGGAATTTTCGATTATCCGACCTACCTCCGGTCCCAATTAGATCGGATAATAGAGGTTCTACTGTATTTAAATCAGTTAAAAAAGTGATAAAAGTTATTTTTTTAAAGTCTGCAGCAGGGAGTCAAGCATTTACCTTCGACAATTCCTCTAGAATGGGTGCGCGATCAAAAAAGAGTGATTTTTCAAGTTCTTACAAAACGGTGAGAAATTAATTCTTATTAGAAAACTAGTTAGAAAATTTATTACATAATTAAAAACAAACAGGAAATTTGTTTGTTAAAGGTACGATAACTTTGTACCACTACAAATAGCAATGTTAGAAAAGAAAATACTAATAAAAGTCAATTTTTATTTATCTTTTACGCTCTTCCGATCTGATAAAGCAACGTTTTGAGTTTGGAATATACATTTTTTAACGACAATATTTGTAAAAAATCAACCGAAACAACCCTAAAACATATGAAGGTCCCATTTACAAGAATTAGGTCGTAAATTCGTAGTATGATAGTTTTCAGTCAATCAAGTTGATTAGATAAAACATTTCAGTTTACCTTTAAAGAAATTGTAAATTAGTATTCTTAAATAAAAGTGCAATGATTAATGATTAATAAGTAAAATATACCCTCTAATGATGAAGTTGCTTTGTGCATCTTTCCGATTTTTTTTCTTTTTAATGATAACTATTATTTTATTGCAGTCACATAGGAATAAACAAAATGAAAAGATGGGATACCATGGAAGTGAAAGGGGGTACAAACAAAAAGATGGTTATGATGAGGTATATTGCTGTATTTCCTTATAAGTCAATGTAACATATCGGTAAAGGAATAAATAAAGAGGGTCTGCTGTTAACGACACTTACTTTGTAGCTAAGGTCGCGGAGACGCAGAGTGTCTACCTTATACACTGCTCAAAACAATTAGGGGAGCACTTTGCGTACTTTTGTTAACCCTCCCAGTTCCAACCTTTTATTTTTTATTCTAAAAATCTAAAATTTGTGAAATAGATTCATTATGCATCCAGAATGAAATGGTAAAAAACAGGGGAAATTTTTAAAAAACTTTTAACTAAAATTTAAGGGGGAAAATGGAATCATAACTTTTGAATAAATTATAACAATACTTTTTTCAAAACTTTATTTGTTAAACAAAAAGTTAAAATCAATCTTTAAACATCTAAGAATACAATCGTGAAGAATTTAGGGTCAATTTATTTCATAAATTTTTTTAGAGTGAATTTTATTTTACCATGTTTTTCATATTTTCATTTAATTAAAACAAACATTATTTAATTCTTCAAAAGACATAATTCTTCCATCTAACGATACATAAGTGCGAGCTCAACTTAGTGAGAAAAAAAATCGCAAGCTGGATGATTCCAAATGGAGTCATTGGGGGGGGGGGGGGGGGGGGAGAGAGTTTAAACCATGTTGTAACCCTTAATTGTTTTGAGCAGTGTATGTTATTTGCTGTGAGATGCCCGCTTTCACGGTGGTTAGCAAAAAAAAAGTTTTAGTGGAGGGGAAACTGTGTTGTTACCTACTATCTTCTCATCAATTAGCTTTCTACTACTAACTTTTATATTTTACTTTGCAGTAATAAGGTTAAGGATATATAACTAGAAATTATAGACATGAAATTGTTTTAAATTTAAGGTCAAAGTTATTTTAGTTGTTAAGTTTGAAGAAACTTTTAAACGCTGCAGTGTATTTAAAATTAAAAAATGTCATAAATTTCACTATGTAACATGAACATTTATTCCTGCAGGAGCTATCCGAAAAATCTTCTTTGTATCAGATGCGAAAACACGATATTCTAAATTTTAAGAACTCAAAGAAGTCTGAAAGAAATCCGGATGTAGATTTCGGCAGAGAAACGACGGTATACTAATTTGTTTTTTCCCCATTTAATTTTTAAATCATGGTTTGAGAGTTTTGCCGATTGAAACTTTTAGCATATGTTTACTGTAAAAGAAAATTTAAAAAATAATGAAACTTTGTTGCATAATTCCAGCGCACGTTTAGTATTTTATAGCTAGTATTCTAACAGCAAATAACAGTGTGCCATACTGTAAGCGACAATACCATTATCTGGCACTAAAGCAGAATACTAATAACTTATAATCAAAAAATCACAGAACAATTATTTTATAGCAAAGAGTAAAAATTTGGCACATTGCGTATGCATTATACGTTGGCCTACACTGTATTATATACATAAAATATATTCGTTTAACAGTATGTGCAATTTCCTTTTTATTACCTGACATGAAAAATGTTTGCAATATTCATTTTACATTCAAAGCGTCTGATTTTAAGGTTATGATCACCTGAGCTATTGTCATAATATATTCTGTTTTTATGTGTTGAAAACAATATCCTATGTGTTGAAAACAATATCCTATATACACTACATTTTAAGATTAATATTGAGAAGTGGAATAATGCCTAAAATATAAATTCTCATAAAAATGAAGACATTATAATGTTAAATTAAGTGTCTTAATTTTTCAGGATGAGCATCAAGTTTTGAAAAAATTCCCCCCACATATTGAGGAAAGGATTAATACAATAAAAAAGAACATATCAAGATCGGAAGTTTCAAATGTTGAAGAAAAGGTAATTATTTATTTAAACTTTATTATAATCCCTTTACCTGCCCCCTACTTTTACTCTATAAAAAATACAAATGTCAGGAAAATGTGATACATCAAATTAAAGTTAATTCGCGCTTTTCAGCCCAAAACCCAGAATGCAAAATCATTTAAAAAAAAAAACTATAACGAGGCGTTTTTATCCCTTTAACTGTATATACATATTACTCAGATTACATTTATTTATTTATTTATTATAAGACTGCTATACAGAAAAGAAAATTTCCAATTACATAGCAGAGGCAAGACACTAAAATCGAATAAAATATAAACAACAAACATTGAATTAGAATAAAATACAATCATTAAAAAATGAATAAAATACAAGCATTAGAATTTAAAATAATAATAATAAATGCATTAATTTGCTTGCATTTAAAGCTAACTTATTTACAATAAATGAAAAATAACAGCTCGCTTTTGAATGAAAAACATTTCAATTAAGATTTTTTGATTTTTGTTATTTTTAAATTGTACAGTTGTAAATTTCATCAACTTAAAGTTGTAAAAACCAACATTTTAATGCATTATACATCATATCAGGTCTGTGTTGCTGTTGTATTCTTGAATCTATAATAATAAAAGAAAGAGTCTGTCTGTCTGTGTGTCTGTTATCGGATCGTAAAAGACCTACTTATACTGCCTACAGGAATTCGAAATTTTAAAGATAGATTCCCTTTAATACTAACGTGTGCACCTGAGGCTTAGTTTTTTCATATTTGTTCCATTTTTAGAGAAAATTCGAATTTTCTGAAAAAAATACACCACTTTCGCTCAAATCCGATAATTTTTTCTCTTTCCTGATGCCATCGGCTGAAAAAATTAAATAAAACTTTTAACGAAAACATTTAAAATTCAAAATGTTTATTTTTTATTCTTTTGCCATTACTTTCAGAAACTAAATTCATTATTTGAAAAATAATTGACATGTTTCAAGTGACGTAATTCCGCCAGTCTTCATTCCTGGATTTTATTGTGGGTTTATTTGATGATTTTTTCATTGATTTTTCTGTTGACTGCATGTGGGCATATTTAAGCAATAAATGTATAGTTAAGCTATTACTGAACTACGATGGTTAATAAAGGCCATCGCACTAGAGCTATTAATGTTTTATGTCTTTATTTTTTCGCCAAAGACGTTGCCAAACTCGCCAAATTATTAACTAAAATTCGCCAAATAGGCGATTTCTTTTATAAATAATTTATAAGCTGGTCGGTTGTTCGAAGGTCATTGTGTTAGAGCTGTATAATGGGTGTGGGTAGCTATATCTATTTTCTCGCCAAATTATTTTCCAAAACGCGCCAAATGAGCTAAAAGGTTTTATGTATTTATGAGGGAATTCTGATGACATTTATGAGTGCATTTTATAGCGTATTTTTCATTTTGGAATTTTAAGGCAATGAAACGGGATTTTATAATTTATAACGAGTGGAAACAATAATAAGTTTATGATCTTATAACAGGGTATATGGTACACATATTTGGAATTTATTTGATATTTTTTTATTCCGTGCGAAGAACGGGTATAAATTTGCTAGTCTATAATAATAAAAGAAAGAGTCTGTCTGTCTGTGTGTCTGTTATCGGATCGTAAAAGACCTACTTATACTGCCACAGGAATTCGAAATTTTAAAGATAGATTCCCTTTAATACTAACGTGTGCACCTGAGGCTTAGTTTTTTCATATTTGTTCCATTTTTAGAGAAAATTCGAATTTTCTGAAAAAAATACACCACTTTCGCTCAAATCCGATCATTTTTTCTCTTTCCTGATGCCATCGGTTGAAAAAATTAAATAAAACTTTTAACGAAAACATTTAAAATTCAAAATGTTTATTTTATTCATTTGCCATTACTTTCAGAAACTAAATTTATTATTTGAAAAATAATTGACACGTTTCAAGTGACGTAATTCCGCCAGTCTTCATTCCCGGATTTTATTGTGGGTTTATTTGATGATTTTTTCATTGGATTTTTCTGTTGACTGCATGTATGCATATTTAAGCAATAAATGTATAGTTTTGCTATTACTGAACTATGATGGTTAATAAAGGCCATCGCACTAGAGCTATTAGTGTTTTATGTCTTTATTTTTTCGCCAAATACGTTGCCAAACCCGCCAAATTATTAACTAAAATTCGCCAAATAGGCAATTTCTTTTATAAATAATTTATAAGCTGGTTGGTTGTTCGAAGGTCAATGTGTTAGAGCTGTATAATGGGTGTGGGTAGCTATATCTATTTTCTCGCCAAATTATTTCCCAAAACGCGCCAAATGAGCTAAAAGGTTTTATGTATTTATGAGGGAATTGTGATGACATTTATGAGTGCATTTTATAGCGTATTTTTCATTTTGGAATTTTAAGGCAATGAAACGGGATTTTATAATTTATAACGAGCGGAAACAATAATAAGTTTATGATCCTATAACAGGTTATATGGTACACATATTTGGAATCTATTTGATATTTTTTTATTCCGTGTGAAGAACGGGTATAAATTTGCTAGTTACAAATAACTGATTTCAGAATCGTATTTATATCTTAAGGGAGTAGAAAAAAAGCCAGCACCTCAGTTTTGTAAAGAAACGTCATTGCATTAAAAATTAAATTAATGAATAATCACATGTACTAGGAGATAAATATAAAATTGAAAAAATATCAATACATTAATAATTTTTCAAAAAAATTCCGTAAGCAACCCAGAAAATTACTTAATAACGTAACTTAAAATATTATGCTTGTTTCAGAATATGAGGTCCCTGGGAACACGACTGGCAGATAATACTAACATGGATGGCCAAATAGTAAGTTGAAAATTGAAATTTTATTCAAGAAAGAATTGAGCAACTTAAAAGATTTATTTTATGTTTCTTATAATTATTTTTATTATATTTATTTTTAAACGCATATTTTTAATAAAAACTATGCAATTTAAGGCTTATAAACTCATAATGGTGTGTGTGTGTGTGGGGATTAAGTGACGGAATTTCGAAATTTTCTAAGGTTAAAACTCATTAACAATGAAAATTACTTTTACACTATTCTATCTAGCTAGAACTATATTCAAAAATGTTTAAATTTTATTCTGCATACAAAAAATAGTTTTTTAAATAGGTTTCCATGGTTAAGATGCAAACAAAGCTTAATTATATTAAAAAGCAACACTTAATTAGATAAATTGCTAAATGTTTATCCGATTTAAATTTCAGGACTTTAAAATGCATTCAAACCATCCAAATGACCATGGGAAGTCAGAAAAGAGCAAATACGAACGAGTAAGTTTTAAAATACATTAAATCAATTTTAACTTTTGCTTGGATATAAAATATTTACTAAATATTGTATGTAGTAGAAATTGGTGTCAAAACGCTTATAACAAATTATCTAATTTTAATACATAAATTTGAGACATATTTCACAATTCTATTGTCTCATGAAATTACTGTTTGTAAATTATCCATATCAGTTTGTGATTTGCTGTTTTTTTTAAGTAACAAAACCTACTCTGTGTTGGATTGATTTTTATAATACCCACCAGTTTATTTATACATTTTCATATCATTTTAACTTCTTTTTAATCAGCAGCAATAGTTAGGTTTTGCATAATTTTTATGGTAGCTAATTGTTGTACCTTTATGAATTTTCACTAACTCAAAGCATAAAAAAAGTGTTACAAATCAAAATAAATTGAATTGCATAAATAAAATTTGATGATATAAGTAGGTGTCATAAAAAGAAACCCTGTTCTTATTTCAATCTAAATACCTCCGACAAGTAAACAATTTAGTCTAAATATTTGGGTTAAGCATTTTTATTAGGATTACAAGTTTTCACAGTAGAAGTTTGGTGTGTTGAATAAACTCTAAATTTTTTAGCAATGTTTTTGTGGTAATATGATGTCATGTTATCAGAACATAGAAACTGGTTTCGCTAGTATTAAATATTTAATACAGTTTTTTAAAATTATTAACCTTTACTTTGATCGCATAGTATGTGAACAAGAATGGCAGTGAAATATGGGTAAAGACTGAAGAAAGCTATACTGAGTTACATCATAAAGGAAAACAAGATAAAAACCAATAACTAGGATGATCTGTATTGAAAATCAAATCAGGTACTCATACTGTATTTTTTCAAAACATATATAAACATCAATTTTATTCCAATGCTAATCAATAAATTAAAATTTTGTATGTATATTGTAATCTAAACCTCTTTCGTGGGTTCCCCTTAAAAAGGTTTAGAACACTTTTAAAGTTTAGCCTAGTTAACATAATGGCCCATTCCAGTGACACATGACCTTATTAAGACCACCTCTAAATATGAATTAAGGGTGTAGTAAGAAAATAATTTTACTAGTTCAAATATATAAATTTGAAAATAAAATTGATACAACAATTTTACTATATTATACTGGAATCAATAGGGAACTACGCTATAAAATAATTTAGCAAAATAATAATAATTTAAATAAAAATACATGTTAGTAGTTATTGTTAGGAATCAATTTCGGTTAATACTCTTGGCAATTTTATGCAACCTTTTCTTTGGTAAAGTTATTTACAAAATAAATAATGCAATCCTCATGTAAAATGAACAATTCAAACCCTAGAAATGAAATCAAAGATAAACAACATTTTCAAGATTTTATAAAATTTATTTATACTTGAGAATGTTTTGAAATACAACAAAGTAAATATTAATTTCAAACTTACATACAATATACAAGTTTCAAACAATAACTTACATTAGCTGTGTTATGGTGACAAACTCATTTTATAGAATTAACTTGATAAAACACAATTCCAATGCCACTCTAAAATAAATAATTTCTAAAACTAAACTAGTTCACTTACATGGGCACAATATTAAGGAAATTAAATAATTGGCACAATACAATTAATATGCATGCATAAGGAAGTTAATTAAATTAAAAGCTAACTTTGTATGAGCTTATGTGTGGATGACAACAAGTGCTCAATTTTTTATCTATAAAAAAAGGTGTTAATGTAAATAATAAGTTGAATACTAATTTTTTTTTAATCTTAATAAATGCGCAAAAAAAACCTAGGAAAAAAACTTTAAAAATATAAAACACACAAAACCTATCAAACAAAAAAGATTGAAGCATTTTAATTTCTTGTAAAATATTCATGTATTTATATAATTATTAATTGTTACAACTTTTATCATTACTTGTTAATTACACTATTTCTCGTTTATTTTAAACTTTATATTTAGGTAGGAATTCATATTCAAATCTTAAGTATGTCAGAAGTTATTAAGATCCTTTTACAGAAAAGTTTTCAAAGAGGCTATTATTACTTCGTAATATCTTTTAACAAGGCTTTACAGTTGGTTGGTACTTTCACAAAATTCCAGTTTTAGGAAAACACCACGGTTAGGGGCTGATTTTGTAATAAATAGTATTTTAGGGTAGGTTAAGAGTTTATGGAGTAATTTTTTAGTTTATTTAAAATAGTGGTCACTAAAGAAAGTGATATAATTCAAATAATAATAATGTGACCTTGATTTAAATGATTTTTGAAACATCAACTTTAGTTTTGCTATATACTTTCTATATTTTATTGACCAATTCTTAAAAAGAAATTAGTAACACTTGAAATAATTCAGATATGCAAATTCATCATTAAACTTACTTTGATTTTTTCTTTCAGAATTCAAAAGCAAGGAATCAACAAAAATACAAGAGAAAAAGCTTTACATTTCTGAAGTCAAACACTTAGAACTATTATATTTGTTACAAATTAAATATTTTATTATGCATAAGACTTCTTTTAAAACAGAATATAAAGTCAATATAAAATGGAATGTTAAAAAGTCATAACACCTCACAGTACATTGGGTAAACCCCTTAGTTGCCGAGATTCAATTTCTAAAAATATATACTGATATAGAATACACCAAAACTAACATGAAATCTGCTCGTGGTATAATATCTATACACTTTGTATGTGGATGGCATATTTTATAAACACAGTTCTTACCTACAAGTATATAATGGACTGCTGTTATTAAAGAATAAAAAATAGAAGTATCACTAGGAACATGATCAGCAAGAGAATACCAATAGCTGTCCACTGTCTTCTATCTGTAAATATCAAAGACACATTTCAGTTGCTTAATGTTGATTATCAAAGCATCTCATACAATAGAGAAAATGTATAATTTTAATTTTTTTATAGTTAAATTTTTTTTATTTAATATTGACAAATAGTATAACAGTATGAAAAACAGCTAAAGTTTAAAAAAAAATATATAGATATATACAGAAATATGTTTTTTAAGCATTGTTTTACCCTTTTAAGGACTTAAAGTTGTATTATTTTCTTTGTTAGCTATTTTATAAAATAACATTCAAAAGTAAAAATAACGTCATCTAAATTATTAATTTTAATTTAAAATCTAGATATTTACACTGATGCCTACATTCAAATTAATAAGCGAAAAATTAGATAATTCACCAAAGAATGTCATATTTTGTTAGTAATTTTACAGTATTTAAAGCCTTCAAAATAAAATATAGTGTAAATTACCACTTGTCATGTGCAGAGCTTTAGCAATTTTTGTGGTAGTTGCATCCAGTTTCGATTCTGTCACTTCCATTTCATAGCCCAAGTCATCAAGCATTCTGCACGAGAAAGTAAAGCAAAATGACTTATTTTTTCGTCATTAAAATGGGAATAAAAAAATGGTGTTCATATGGGCAATAACAAAACCTTTGCAAAAAGCCCCTAAATTAGCAGGAAAAAGTTTTCTTCCAGGTTGATTTCAATCTAATTTTAGCTAGTTTTAATTAAGTAAAATTAATTATAAGTTAGCAAGAATAACAGCGATTTTGGATTTAAAATAACAATTTAGTTAAAAAGTATGATAGTGTGTGCTCAATCCCTCTACTACTAATTGTTTTAAGTTTATTTATAAATAAAAATAAATCAGCTACTGTTGCTATGTGATATAGATATATTATCAATGTATAAAGTTCATTATATTTGTAGAATAGATGTACAAGTAATGAAAAACTGTTAGAGGACGATAGTGTTTGAATAATAAATTGTTTTAAAATAGTATTTTAAAAAATAAGGTGACGATCTAGTCAGTTATATAGTTAGAAAAATCTAAAATTGTTTTACCCAATACCGGTATCAAACAACCTAGTTCACCAATGGATGTGTTATAAATTATAGTTCTAAACAATGCTTTAGATACTTTTTTCCCTACCTATATGTACATTATTTAAAATTCAGGAACATAACTTTTTAGTTTTCACACTATGTTTATGATGTAAAAAGTGGAAGGTATTATAATCGTTCAGTCCGTCTGTCTGTCACCCACTTTCATAGCCCAAACTACAAATGCTACAGGCAAGTGTGATACATAAAACAAATCAGCGAAACAAAATTAGCATACATTGAAAATCTCAAATGAAACTATCCAAATTTAGAGTGTAAATGTTTAATATAGAATTAATACTGTGTTTGGTGCCTTTTTTTCCTGTTGAACACAAATGTTGTGTGGAAGTGAGATAAGGGACAGATTTTGTTACTAACCTACTTTTTTTTGTAAGAAGATATTGTGGTGGGTACCAGTTTAAAAACTATTATTAATATCCAGTAAACTATACCATTGATATTTTTCATAACTCTTCAAGAATAAAACTTTCCCTGCTCTCACCAACCAAAAAGTATGAATAATAGGACTGTTGAGAGTACTTTATCAATATAATTTTAAAATATACTCCTTCATATTAAACACTCTGCACAGTGCACACTATTTAAAAAATCATTAACATAGCTGTTATATTAAAATAGTTTAAGAATGCCTTTATATGTGCCCTAAAAGTTCTATGCAAACTCTGTATATTGGATCAGTAACATTTCAAAACGATTTAACTTCTCTCTCACTAATGAAAAGAAACTCACATTGACTGCTCCTCTAATTCATTTCCAATTTGTTTACTCATTGATTTAAGAGTGCCAACTGTTGCTCCAACTCTTTCGATTTGCTCATCCTGGGAAGACACAATGAGCTAAGAGAAAGAAAAAAAAAACAAGTTGAAATAAAATTCAAAGATTACAGATGCTTTTAAATGTCATACTATATTCAATGACACTAAAGAGAATGAATTTTCAGTTAAGTATTTAGAAATGATCAACATCAGACAATATTTTTTTAATAAAAATTATCCCATCTTATCTTATAATGAAATTTTATAATATGCTTAATAATGTTATAACTGTTAAATATGTTCACTGAATTATTTTGATTTTTAAATAGTAACAGCATGAATTTTAAAAAATTAAGATAGTTTGGGAATTTCAAACCAGTTTTACAGGATCATTGAACGTACATACATATGGTGTTTAGATTCAATGATATATACTTAAATGCTTGTAAGTACAAGGTGAACACATACAACTTGCAAATAACATATAGGTCAAGTTGCAGTGAGCTACTTAATTTTCCAAAAGAGTGTTACATACAGGAGCACCAAAAATGTGAGGAGTTAATATCTGTACTATTTTGCAGATGTAAACAGAGAATTTGGCTGTTAAATCATTTCTCTGACTGTGCAGAGCACCCAGAACAAAATAACCAAATTAAGAAAAAATTATATGTTGTCATAACTCAATCACTTCTGCAAAACAATTTTAGAGTATACTTTTACAATCAACTTGTGCCTTTCAAGAAATCTACGAAATTCCGATATGAAATATCTTAATCTAAACATAAATATTTTTGTATAAGAGCAAGTATTATGTCACCTACTTGCTGTGCTTGATGGGTATCTTCAATAAACTTAGCTTGAGTTGGACTTTCAACCTCATTTTCTAAACGTGTATATTTGGCATAACCAGTTCCCAACAATCCCTGCAAGATAGTTATTCAAAAACAATATAAGTACATAAAATTATTAAGGCGTTAATTGTATTTATAAAAGCTTTAAAAAAGATATTATTTTCAGATAGGCAGCTTTGGTGTAATGTTTATAAAAAGCAACATTTATGTTATTATCCAATATTGCAACCATTAGTTATCACTGCAATAACAGCTGATATTTAGTTTAAATATTCAAATTACCTGCCGCATTTTCTTTTCCCTTGTTTCAAACATTTTGTCTTTCATTAACTATAAAAAAAAAGCACATTATAGAACAAAACTAAAAAAAACTTAAGTTAATGTACTTTTTTTCATATTGCAATTTTTTTGTTAGCATTTTTTGGCAATAAGCTTGAACTATCAATAAGGGAAAACTAAAACGAAAATTGGGACCGAATAGTTATACTTCATATATTGTAATTTAAAAAATCTAACTTAACTGAAAAGATCTAAAAAAAGACTAAAAATTGAAAAGATCTAAAAAAGTATATAAATAATATAAGAAATTTTATAACAGACAACAAAAAACATGCAAAATGTCAAATAACATATCAGCATACCAAAGATAAAACTTCAACATGAAACCATTTTTATTTGGACAAAATATCATATTTTTGGTTCAAATTTCAAGCTTTTTTTTTCTTTCACACAGGTTTTGTGCCAACCATAAAAATACCTTTAAATATAGATAGGCTCCACTGTAAATATATTATCATCAATAAGTCTTCTTTACTTAAGCTATCAGAGAGTAATGTGATTTTTTTGGGTAAAGTAAATATGCTTAGCAAAAAACTAACCCCTACAAAAGAAATACAAAGAACAAACATTATTTTAGAAAAGAAAATGCAGATAAAACATGCAATCAGAATTAAAGAACTGAAAATAGAGCTAAGACCAACCACCTAAAGAACGGAAAATAAATAAACAGATTTAAATATTCCAATCTAAACTATGTTTAAGATACATTAAGAATTGACCACAACCTATTTTTAAGCACCATAGTAAAATTAATTTTTATACAACAAAAGCTAGATTGTAAGGATAAAGTATGACATTAGAAATTCTAATTAGTTTTGATACTCTTATTCTAATAAATAAAAAAAATTGGTAACAATCAAAATTTCAAGTTAAAAAGTACCCATTGCATATTAACTTTTTTTTTGGGAAATAATGCAGGGTGGTAACCAAATCCTTGAAAAAAAGTTCCCTGATATTTCCATGATTTCCCTGATACTTTCATAACAAATTCCCTGATTTTACAATTACTTTTTTAGTTAAGTTTAGATTGAATTATTGTCATACACGAGAGCTATTGGCAACGGGCGTCGTAATTTAGAACCACAGTCAAGTGACGAGCTGACACCTGAGTAGGCACCCAACGCAACCGTTAAGGGCGACATCATACACAGCGTTGAGACTTTGGAGCATATTTGACATTTGATAATAATTGACAGTTTTTTGCTTCTGTGGTGATAGGAAGATAGTCGAGTTTACTTTTGTAGCTCCGGTTCAGGCCAATCGGACCGACCAGAATACTTTCTTTTGGTCAAGAAGTGTCTGCTAGTATAGTGATCGCAAGAACAACCTAAATCTGCTGTTTAAATAATCCAAAATGGAAAAAATTCCCTGATATTTCCAGAATTAAAAAGTTCCCTGAGAATTCCCTGATTTCCAGGTTCTGTTACCACCCTGTAATGTTTAGCATCAATAAAAACACCATCATTGCGCTACTTTACCTATTATCAACTAATTTTTAAAACTTTACTAGAAATGGCAAAATCTTTATTGCAAATAATAACATAAGTTCCTTTTTTGTAACTGTTATTTTAAATATCCCACTTTTAATCAGTCATAAAAAAAGTCAACATATGCTCTTGTAATATTAAAAAAAAGGCATTTTTATGTGTATGTATAAGACAGATTACTTGGAGATATTGAAAACAAATAAAATTTGAACTTGTCACTCTAGCACATATTCCACCCAAAAAAACTACCTGTACTTCTTCTTTTGTCTTATCAATGAAAGCTTTTCTAGTATCAATTTCAGAGCCGTCAATCTTGAATTTTTTAGGGTTGTTTTCAACAATTGCTATGGAGAACATTAAGGAAACAAAAATATACACCACAAAGCACATTTAAAATTTGACATTCAATAGGATATTTGCCTATAAAAAGAAATTGTACTCAAAAGTTGCCCATTTATTTAGTAAATAACCTAAATAGCAAAATTAATGTTTGATTTAAAAAAATAATACTGGCAATTGAATAGATATTTAGTAGTAACCACTGGTTTTGGAATAAGACGGCAAAATTAAGTATTTTAGTGTTGCTGAAAACCATGATATAATCTAAAAAATTACTGCAATTTCAAAAAGCTGCCGTCTTTTTACCTATATCACTGTGGCCAACTTCTGGTTAAATGAATCAAAAATTTTATTTCATCAAAAGAAGTGACATAGGTGTAATTCAATTAAGCAGAATTCAATTGTAGTTTAACTACTGGCATCTACTGTACTACAGTCTAATTTTTAAAACATAACTCTTAAATATGTATGGAAGAGGATACAAATTGTTTCTTCAAGATCTTCCAAGTCCCATTCAATACTTCGGAAACTATTTTTCAGCTCGTTAGTTGTCCACTCGACTTCTTCTTTGCTGATGAGGTTAAGGTCCTTGAGCTCACTCCAACGTTGGTATAAGTCTTTAGTCTTATTTACAGCTTCCACAACCTCACTGAAAAGTGTACAATATATTTATTATAGAATAATCAAGGAACAACTTTTAATTAAAGCATCATTCTAAAAACATTTGGAAAAATGTGTTTTGATTTTTTCCAGTAAGATATAAATGGTAGTAAATTTTAGAAACTTTACATTGATTATTATGTTTGGAAGGTAAATTAACCAGATTTTAAGTCTTAAAAAGTCTCATGAATTTGTCTGCAGTTAAAATAATCAATCAATGAACAAATCAAAATATTGGATGGCAGTTTTTTGAATTAGTTACATTCTTCACATGCTAAAACCAAGAAACTAATATACGAATAGCCGTGATATATAAGGACCAGTCATTTAAGTGGATCATAAAAAATTAATGTAGGGTTGCCACATCAAAGGTATTTGAAGTGAAACCAGAATATTTGCAAAATTTACACGTTTTGGCAACAAAATAAAAATGGCCAAATAGACAACCTCAATACCACAGCTGTTTCAGAAAAGCATTTAAACAAGCATCATTATTATATTTAGGTTAAACTTGCAAATGATTAGAATTTTCAAATGGTAATGCCCTGCTCCCTAAGGTTTGAGACAACAACAAAAACCCTCATTGGAATACGACTAAGCAGAATATCAGTTTCTTATTTTAAGCTTGCGTATTGATCATTTAAGGATGATTTGGTCAAACCCTAGTAGCTGGTCCTGCAACTTTCGAGCTTTTCAACATTTCGAAAATCCCATTTTCCGAACACTGTCTTTGCTAGCGAATTCTTTTTGGCAAGCCTAAAGCTGGTCTCAATCAGTCTCTGTATGTATGGAACCTTAGTTTAACATTCCTTTCTTTTGATTAGTGTATATGGTTGCCAGAAAAAGTTATTTAACTCTTCAAAACACTCACATTTTGTAATTTATCGCCAGGCCATCGACTAAAATTTTACCGGTGATTATGTAAAGACTTAAATGACCATTCTGAAATTGTAAACAGTGTATTGGAATTTCAATCAAATAATACTTGTTGCTCTTATACCCATATTTTAAATGAACATGTTCTTTACACTTGGGGCTCCGTTTAAAATATTTTATTAAATACAATTTAGAGATGTAGCCAATTTAAAACCCTTCATAATTATTTTAGACGCAATAAAAGTAGAAAACTTTAATACCACATAAAATTTATATATGTTCATATTCCTAGATAGCCCAAATTTTGTAAAAAGCTCGTTTAAAAAAATGTTTGGAAGCATTATCGCCAGGCAGAGACTAGGGTTTTATCATTACTACTTCGAAAATCAAACTCTAAAATATACTTTATAAAAACAGCCCTTTGAAGAACGGGAAAAAATTAGAAACAAGCAACAAGCCGCTTACGCTTGGTAAGTAAACATAACACTTCGGGATATTTAACTGCGTATAAATTTTTGATGGTGGTTCTTATAAAATAAGATTTTAATTACTTTTAAAGTTAATATACATTTATATGTAATAATTATACTTATACTTTTTTACAACGAAAAAGGGATCTTCCACTGTCATATCCTCGCTATTGTGCCCATGCAGTACAATAAATGTCCATTGAAATACTTTCCATCCAAACACGTAAAATACAAAATTTTAGCAAAGTAATTGTGTTTTTAAACTGATTTTTATGACAGTCAATTATGAAACGCAAACTAAGCAACAAATGCGATGCATTATCAAAATAAATATTTAGTCATCGAAAGTGTGTGATGCCATTCTTAAAATAAACTTCTTATGTTATAAATAGGAACAAACATTTCATTTATAGTTAATTTATTGAATTTCCTGGATGTTATGTTGTAATATTTTTAAGTTTAAAACTTGAATAATAAACAACCATTAATTAATTATTATTGACTAAAAATCGAAAATATTTTGTTGCAATGGCAATGTTTTGTTTATCAAATATCAACATTGCAGTGGGTGGGATTTCAGTTTTGATGCGAAGATATTTTAAGTGTTTATATAGTCTTAAATTAATTACATTTTCCAATTGATAATTAGTTCTTTTAAAATAATTTTAATAGCAAGAATATTGTTGAAAAGAGGTAAGATAAAAAAAAAGTTCCGCGTGAATGAATGGTACAACTGTAGTATACGGGCCGGTCATTATTAAACATAATTGCTAGCCTGACCAGATTTGTTTTAGTGATTATATTTTAAACTATAAAGTCACCATAAATTTTTCATAAACCATGGTTTATTTACGTTGTTTTCTTTCAGAAAACAATTAACAATTAAAATAGGTATCTGTTTGTTGGGTAATTTTCATAGCTAGATATTTGAATAATAAACTGAGCTTTTCTGCGAAATGCAGTATGTCTGGTCACCTTAATAATTACATAAGTTTAATTTCTAACTGTGTATAGTATGTTATTAAATGGTAGCAAATTAGATACAGTTGTGATATATAGTCGATTTCGTCAATTTGGGACTTTTGCATTTCATGTAAAATTAGTTAAAGTTTGCTATATGGTTGCATACTGAAATTGAACTGGAATGTTTACCGAATTTGTACGTTTTCGTTGCCTTTATCACTTCTGTTCTGTTAATATATATGTAGTAGCATAACATCTACTACACAGGAGAGCATAATTATGATTTAGTTAACTACAGAAATGAAGGTAGTTTGGACGTCCAAGATCTTTTATTATAAGAAATCATTAAGTGTTTAACGGGACGGAGTCGGAGCGTAGCTCGGCCGCCAAAAGCATACACAACCTTACATCTGAAGTCTAATTAAAAAGTGATTCACAGCTACAGATTGTTAATGCTTGTTCTTCGATTGACCAATCAGGGTTCAGCATCGATAAAAGTTAGGTCACAGTAACTATTTGCTACTAAACAGATTTCTGGAAATGGATTGTCTAGCACGTTTGTAGCCGAAGGTTTGGTTGATGTATTAAAGTACTACAGTGATATTAAGTCGATATATAAAAGATATTAATGTAGTTAAGTTTATTGGGTACGAAATTGATAAGTTTAAGAATTGAGGGATTTAAGTTATGATATGTCATATATATAAAGCAATGGTGTTACAGCCAATAGAGGGAAAAAACCTGCTGAGCCCATTTCAGCTTACGAGACCAGTCTGGACAATGGGGTGCATTGAAGCCAGAGTTTTAGTCGTTGGTCATATTAACATGAAATTCCGATACACTAATGATATAATGGCCGGTCTGTTCATTGGTGAGTTTTGGGTAGCTTGAAAATTTAACGTAGGGTTTCTATACCTATTGAATTGTATGAAATATGAATTGAAATGTTTACCACATTTGGCCATTTTGTTGCTTGGCAACGAAACGCAAATCACGAAATTGGGATTCGCCAATATATCATAGCTGTTCTGAAATGCAATTCATAGCTGAATTGAATTTCCAACCTTGCTCTGTCATGATTTTATCGACTCACTTCTGATGTCAAAGCCGGAGGAAACCTTGCATTATCTAGTCTTCGAACACCTGTACTGTGGCATTTTGTTAATTCATTGAAAATGTATGCTTTTATTATAAATAAAAACTTTTTTAATTTCGAAAAAATTCGTTTAATAAGACATTTGTAAAGTTAGTTTAAAAAAATAACACCCAGAAAACTATTAGACTTTATTTTAAAAGGCCTGTTATGAACAGGACACAGCATGTCTTATACACAACCCACACACATATTTGTTTTACAAAATACCTAAATATTACACATTTTATAAAGTTTTGCAAGTTAAATAGCAATGATCCATGTATTTGATAAAATAGATGAGCTAAATAAGGAATGAGCTAAAGTGTTAAATGGGTGGGTTTTAAATTTTAATCGCTTATGTGGTGATATAATCTTAACTATCCTATTTTTTCTTATTATAAATTTTAAGATAGACTACTTTGATTTACATTATTGAGTTAATATGCATATAGCTTTTATTTGTAAGCAAACACATATCGCAAGTTTCCTGTTTATTTTCATGGGTAAAATAACTTATTTTTCAGATTTTTGCATCAATCAACAATGCTTTTTCGAAGATTCAGAATAAACTTCTCTGATGGCTTCTCCTTCGGTTTCTTGGCGGTCTCTGTGGTATCCGTATTCATCTTCGAGATACTTATTGTGCTCCCAGAAGTGGAAAAGCGCCAAAATGTGGTTTATATCCACTCAATAATCGGAAGCTTCATATTCATCAGTATACTAGGCAACCTTGCGAAGGTTATTCTAACTGACACTTCCACCAAAAGAATCATGTTACCGTCCCTACTTAAACCCTTGTGGCATTTCTGTTCAATGTGTGAAGCCAACGCACCGCCCAGGACCCACCATTGTGATCGATGCAACTGTTGCATTTTGAAGAGAGACCACCACTGTGCATTTGCTGGTCGCTGCATCGGCCTGAAGAACTTCAGATTCTTTTTGGTGTTTCTGTTTTATTTGTCGATCGGGTGTTTCTATGCATCCATGTTCAATATGTATTTCATTTGGGACTACCTTGGCGGGTTCTCTCTGTACTCGGTTGTATGCCATATTGTGCCTTTTGTGTTTTTCATATTCGGCTACTTAAGTTTTAGAGTTTTTATATACACCTTGCTCTCTGTATTAGCATTGATTAGTGGTTTGTTGGTTTTTAATTTGTTCATACTTCATGCAAGGCAGATGCTGAGTAACCAGACGACATTCGAGAGGAATAATAGCATAAAAACTTATGATTTAGGGTGGAAGAGAAACATAGTTGAGTGCTTAGGTGAAAAGTGGTACATGACATTAATTTCCCCTTTTTTTGATTCAGTATTGCCTTCTGATGGTTTGTCATTCTCTACTAACTTAAATTCAAATACTGTTTTACCAGAGTCATATGCATTAAATCAGAATGTCAGACACAGGCATGTATAGTTTAAAATATTATTTCCTTAAAAAAATTCAGGATTATACCAAAAGGATTTTTTAATTACAAATTGTAAATAGCATTAATTTTTAAAAATTATACACTTGATAAATGCAACAATATACATAGTTTTGAGCATTTAGACGCTAGTATTAGCATGCAGTTACCCCATGACTTTAAAAATCCAGTAAAATTAAAAAAAAAATGTTACTTAATTATGTACTTTAACCTATGTGAAATATCAAATAAAAAGCTTTCTAATCAAAACAAGAAATACTAACTAATCTTAGTAGTATGCCTTATATATAAACACACTAATTAAAGATACATATGAAAAGATGTTAGACAAAAACATAACATATTTTCATAAAGAGAATTCCTAGAACAAAAAGCAACTTTTTTGATTGCTTATTCTATAGCTATTTTCATAAAATCTAAATATATCATAATTTTTTTTACTTTTCTAAGCTTTTTTGAACACAGTGAAAACACACTTATAAGAAGCTATAAAAGTGTATGATTGGTTACAAATTTGTTGAACATACAATCAAACAATTTGTTTCTCAATACTTCTTCATGCCTTTTAATCATACAGTTATAACCTTTGAATGTTTGTACTAACAATCTATTTTAGGTTGAATGTTGTTCTAGAAACAGGACTCTGGTATTAATGTAACTGCTGGTGTGAAGTATTTCAAATGAGTTTAATCTAGTCTTTATTTCATACAAAACTGATTGTTTTTCATAAATCAGCTTAATAAGATATCACATATTTAACTTTTCAGTGCTAAGTAATTTATAAGTGTTACATTTCTTACTACTTTTAATCTAGTCCTGAAAAAGCATTTTTGTCTTTTATATATTTATACACAAGCACAAAACTTTTGGTAAATGTTCTATGACAACATGGAATTTTTTTTTAATGAGTATTTATTGCACAGTTTAAATCCCATGAGTCCATAAACTAATGTATCTATTTTTACATTGCATCTAACAAAAAAAAATCGGTTGTGTATGTTTCTACTTAAAATAAAGGGCAACAAAACAAATTTTCTATGTTTTGTAATACTTTTAATAGACTCTGAGAGTGAAAATTATCAGAAAAATACTTTATTAAAGAAAATTCAAAGCTGGACTTGTAGGGTTAACAGTGATCAAAGAATATTGTGTAGATATTATTTTTATTTGTTGCCTTATAATATTATGCTTGTTATCTGATAATGTTTTTGACGTTTATAATTTTGCTAGATCATTTTAAATTGTTAATTTCAAGAAAAGCTTGAGAAACCTATTTTTAATCATGTACAAGCTTATTTGTATACACATGGCGTAACACAGCAGTATATTTCCTTCTGTAAAATGTGTTAAATTTGTTTTAATTGCTGTTTTTTATTAATAAAATATTTTGAACTTTCATTACTTTCCTTTATACAAAGTTCTTGCTCAAATGTTTCAGAAAGCTTTTTTTGGCTAATTAAAGTTAAGTTAAAATATAATTTTAAAAAATTATATTTTAATTTATTAAAATAGGGAAAAGAGGGGTTGTTCAGTCATTTGACAGTCTCATAGAGCTAAATGAAAATGCATTAGTTTTGAAATGGCAACATCTGAACCTATTGCTTTGCCATGTAAGCATTTTTTTCACTAGGTATGAAAATCATAACAGCAAGGTAAAACAAAATGTTTTATTTGATAAATGATCTATTTTCCCTTAATTTTTTTTTATGTTGATGTAACACTGATTATCATACATGGTAAAAAAAATTGCTTATATCTATGGCAAAGCAATACTTTCACAGAGGTTGCAATTTCAAAATTAATGCATTAGCCCTATGGGACTGACTCTTTCAAACATTGACGTCTTTTTTTAAATGGCAATAAAAATTACACATTTTAGGTTTCTGCTTCTAATTCAAAACCAGTTTAACTAGCTAAAACTTGCATCAATTCAGAATCTATTTTTTTTTTAAATAGAAAGTTAACATTCAAAAACTTATAAAATAAATTTTATTTACACAACAAAACAAAGAGATGGTAACATGTAAACAACACTTCAACATAGGCAGGTTACTTATCAAATTTTCAAGGCACTCAAAAACAAGTTACACTGCTAGTTTCATATGAGCACATATTCTGAATATGTAGATATGATTATTGCATATTTTAATAGTTTAATGAATTCAGTAGAAAGTTTCTACCATAGAGTTGTATCATTTGGTTCTTTCTTGGGGAATGTTCGAGCATGAAATAGTTCTCTTATGAGTGCAGATTTTTCAGTTTCTAGTTGAGTTATCATTTCACTCTTTTTACCAATTTCCTGAAATAAAAATTATAAGACAAAGTTGAGAAGAAAAAAGAAACTTTTTTTTTGTGACAGCAAGTGAACTTTATAAATGAAGCATCTTGTTATATGATAAGCAAATTTTAAATATTACCAGAGGCTATAAAGGTGTGGTAGATTCAAAGTAACAGGAAACAATTAAATTTACAGTAAAAAAAATGTTTGAATTAAGTTAATATGGTAGTTAAATGAAATATAAGGGTAGCTAATCATAAAATACCAGTAGTTATACAGCACTTTTAAACAAGGACAGCAGACAAAAAGACTTCTTCAAAATAAGATATGATGTTGTGGTTATTAACTATATCAAATATTGTAATACTGTAAAACTACAATCATCTGAATCAATTGGAAACATTTCCCATTCTCAAAAATTATATATCACACACAGATATAATTACCCTATATGTTAAAAAAAGGGAAAAAACTTAAAATTTTAAAAAAGTTTTTATTTAAATTAGAAGAACGCTTTTACACATGTATTTTATGGATGGAGCAGATAAGATAAATTCAGATTTTGGATAATTGGAGTTTTTTTTTATTTGGATGTTATTTATATATAGTATTAATTAATCATTTATCTACAAAATGATTGTTTTAAATGATAGTTTAATGAAAACCAAAATATCATTTACCTCTGTTAGTGCATGATTTTGATTTTTCAAGCGCTGAATCGTTTGGGTAGCTGCTTTTTGTGTACCATAAATATTTCTTTGATGAACAGCCAAGTTCATATGAATAGGAAATCCCTGGAATTTGAAATATGTATGTGTTAAAATGTACAGATTGAAATTTAAATATTTTAAAACCATATTTTGAACATTAATAAATAGGGTTAATATTTAGGATCATTGAGTGAATTTAAGATCTAAAAACTATAGAAACATAGTTTTATTTTGAATAGATGTAAATTGTAATAAAAGTATTTACAAGAACTATTTAAACTTAAAAATGAGTTAAATAAACAACATAACCTTTATAGTACAATTTCATTATCTAAAATATATTCTTTAAATATAAAAAAAAGAACAGTTTAGTTTGGGAAATATTACTGTAATTACTTTTTCAGAAGTTTCCATCAATGCATTTAAATGGTGATTTACTTCAGAAATTCTTGTCATCTGAAAATTTAAGCGTTCATGTTGTGCATCCATGGAATATTCCTAAAATAAAATATAGCAATATTAAATTTTAAGGACAAAAATATATTAAGTACACTTTGAACTAAATCAATTTGTAACCTTTTTTTAACAACTTAGAAAAAAAAAAAGTCAGAGGACATTCAACTGCAAAAAAAAAAAATCCATTACTTTTCAAATTTAGCCACGAACAGCTAATAATTAAAAAAGGTATAGCTGTAACAAATCTGTATTTTAAGTACATTAAGGCAATGCGGTTTTAAAAAGTTTTCAAGGACTCAGGAGTTGAACAGTGACACTCCTGAAGCTATCAATTACACTCTCATAAATAAAGTTTAAAAATGTAAGGGCCTAATGAGCTGAAATGAGGGTCTTTGTGAGAATGAAGTATCCATTCAGAGTGTGCTGTGGGGACAGGGTTTTTAGAGTGGTTTTTTTTATGAGCAATGTGTTATGTTTTTTTTGTTATACAAAAGGTGACTAGATGGAGGCCTTCAACTTACAGAGCTACTTACACCAAGGTACATACACATCAACAAATTGTAGAGAGATTTGAACCCAATTCAGTTCGAAAAGATATACCACTTGGCCATTGCCTGGCATGTATATGGAGTTTTTTGTCCCAATATATATGGTAATTTTAAAACATGTTCTTATGTTAAATCGAAATCAACTGCTGGTTTTAATGGAGAATTGGGGTGGATCTCCAACCTTTTTTTTAGATGGTAAATGGGCTTTCAGGACTCTATAATACCACTTTGGAGACCCACTCCCATTCCCTCTTAAACTGAATCAATACAAGAAAAAAATATAGTTTAGTCGAACCCTGTTAACGCGAACTCGAAGGGGGCACTGAAATATTTTGTATTAACCGAATTTCATGTTAACCGTCAGGAATTTTTTTTACATTGAACCAGTGAATAGTTAAAAAAATAATAACTTAATAACTTCTCAAAATTATCCTAATTTTATAATGTAATGCACTAATAGATGTATACAATTTGTAATTCAATTAATAAATAGATATCCTTAAAATTGCAGCAAGGTAACTTAAGATGTAAATTTCTTCTCTTACGAAAAAGTGTTATGGATTTTTGCTTTACATTACTAATGTAACACTTTTTAGATTGCTGCTTTCGATTCATTTTGAATGAAAATCAATAAGTTTAAATGCGAACCACTTCGAATTTCATATGACCTTTAGCTTTGACCTCTGTAGAGGAGCACATTCACTTTTCATGACGAAATGGATCATCCTACACTTTTTGCCTGATTCATTTACAAAACTGGCAAATCATGGGAGATCTCGTGATTTTCTCAAAGACAATTTATTTTTCTAATGTTCGTTGTGCTGTTTTTTTTTAAAAAAAATGTTTTGTATGAAACAAAACATTTAACGAGGTTCGACTGTACAAAGGGATTTTATTATTTAAAATAATTTTTATACCGAATGTGGAATGTCCCACTTGCTAACTCTTTCTAGCTTGTCACTGACATTTGAGATCTGTTGCAGATACCAGCTACGTGCTCTATCAACAACATCCAAACCTTGCAGTAGAAAATCTTTTTCTTGCTCTAACAATTTAAGTCTTTTGATCTGTTACAAAACAAAACATGTTTAAACTTAAATAAAATTATGAACATCATTTTTACTATGTAATTTACTAAAAGTAGTGGTATCATTTTATAGGTTTACTTCAATTTCAAAAAATATTTATTTATAATCATTATTGACATTAATGATTTAACAAGGTACAATAGTTTTGGTAACATTGTATAAGAATTTCCAACAGATTGTCAAATTGACTAAAATTATAATTATGCACAAGGATTCAAGTAACCTATATTATATTTGAATTAATTTATTCAGAGCCTAACATACAGTTAAGAAGAGCATTGTATAAAGTATGCACATAAATCCAAATGTAAAATACTAATAAAGTCAACCCTAAAATCATAGGGAAGAACATTGAAGGGAAAAAACATAGTAGATATAAATCTGTAAAATAAGCACAGTATTAACAAGAATGGTATTGCCCTACTTTGAAAAGAACTTATGTTAAGCAGGGCACAAAACTATAATTTGATTTATTAAAAATATTGTTTGATTTTAGATTCTATTATCTGTAATTTTCCCGAGTTATAATATTCAACTTATGAATGCTATGCTGCACAATTGAATTTATAAGGCTATTAGCTTAGCTAGTTGTGAGATCTTACCATATTATAATCAATCCCATTTGATACTGTGTGCCTTCTTGGTTCTCTTCTGCGGCTTGCTTTCTTGGCTGCAGGACCTCTGTCTTGTGGAGGACGAAGACTGACTCCACTGTCTACTAGAAATTAAAAATAATAGTGTGTTGGTATGTCATTGTTACATTACATGCGAACAATAAAATATCATTCAAAATAATGAATTCCTATCTTTTAGATTTTAAATACTAATCCAGAATTCCAGAGGCTATTGACAACTGAATTTAAACAACGATTGATCTTATGGAGGTGTTAACAAATAAATTTAGAATTGAGTTAATCATGATGACTTGCTGACCAACCAAAAAAGTTCTTAATTGTCTTTATTTTATAGGTGTCCCATAGGGTATGTCATTATCTGTGTAGTCCAAGGGTAAACTAATTCAATTGGATATAATATTAAATCATAGTACTTTTAATAGTTAAGCAAATTTGTTTAGAGTTCAAAAATATTATCTGCAAAAATCCAACCAAGGACTTAATAAGAAATTTATTACACATAATGAATAATAGGGTTTCAAAAATGTAATTAATTCTTAGCTACATATTTTTTTATATGTCTAACATTTAACACTGTGGATTAGGTCAATTTGTGGTCATTGTTTTGTTTGTAATACAAAGTACCTATTAGTGGTCCTCTTAATTCAGAATTACATTCCTTACAAAAAAAAAACATCTATAAAATAAATAAGGTGGTGACAAATATTTTCCATGGGCAAAACTAGACTGACAATTTTCCCACAAAAGAGTTTTAAAAAATTCACAATTTTCTACTTTACAACTAAATTTCCTGAAAATTAAGTAATCACAAGTTTAATTTCTCTATCATACTAATTAAAAAAAATACTAACAAACCAAGTAATAATCCTTAAAAAAATCTCTATCATTTCATCTAAAAAGAATCCATTAATTTCAGCATACATTCACTAATTACACACAGCAATGAAAGCTAATAACTTTCACTTAAAACAAACAAAATTTCAATAAAAACCAGTTTACCATCACTGCTTGACACTTGGTCATTAGGTAAACTAGGGTAAGAGGATGAGTTCATCAAATTCAAACTCCTCAGGGGCCTCAAGTTCTCCTGGTGTTCTTTTGGCACATGATAGGACTTCATCATTCTCCATTTCTCCAAGGCCAGGGACACCTTATTTCTGTCCAGAGGTTCGATTCTTTTGGCACCATCTTTTTTATTATTCCAAGTTGATGGAGACAGCTTCGGTAGCGGCTGGTAAGTTTTAATACCCGTCTGCAGGTGCGGCATACTAATTGCCCTCTGCTGCACGAAGGGGTTGACTACATTGTTGGGGCGCACCGTGGCAGTGTTGTTATGGTGTTGTTGATTATGCTGCCTGACCAAGCGCGACGAAGCAGACGACAGAACGCCGACGGGCAACCGTTCCGCCGAAGTTGACGTGTGGATCATTTTACCGAGAGGCGTGCTCGGCTTCCGCATCGAGACGATGCTGTTCCCCCGTTCCGGAAGGGGCACCGAAGACGGCCGGGAAGATTTAGGCACGTTGTTGTGGGCATGGGATCGTTTGCTGGAATCGTGTCGCAAGAGGCAGATTCGAAGACCAGCGCAGAAACGTTCGAAGGTGAGCAGGCCGTTTGCGGGGGTGACTTTGCGGAGACTGTCCACAACACCGTTAGGTAAACCGCCGCCGGTTCCGGATCTGTTTTCTTCGGTCCATCGTTTTTCGATGTCCGCCAAGCGCACATAACCGGTCCGTTTATCGTCCATCACGTCGAATAAAGTCCGCATTGCGGTCACGAAAGGTTTGGGAAGAGCGTCCAGTGTAGATTTCGATGTCATTTTGCCGAGAAGAAGCGAACGGTAAACGGAAACTAAAACATGAGAAAGTGACAGCCGTTTCCCCCCCGTTAGCACCTGGCTTGCTTAAAAGAACCTGTGTCAACAGTCAACGTTTCGTTTTTCAAACAGGTAGATAACCCCGACTCGATGCTCTGATTGGTCAGAACTGGTTTCCTAAACGGAGCCTCAGAAAAAACTTGAAAAAAGTCGCATTGAAGTTTCCCTCTGTGTTCTCGTATTTGCTATATCCGTTTGTTCAAGAACTCAAACAAGTTGTAGAATCAGTGAGGAGGGATATGGACGAGGGGGAGGAGACGAGGAGAGAAGAAAAATAAAAGTGATGGGTCTCTTCTCGCTTTTTTTTTCCAATTAACGCGTTATAATGGTTGCTTTTCACCAGCGTTTTTTTATGTTCTTTTCATAATTTTTTTTGTTATACAAAAAAGAGAAAAATTTGTTTTTTTTTAAAATCGGAATAAGCATGTTGCTCTTGCGTTTCATAGTCTTTGCATTCACCGCATTTTTTTTTTATTTTGTTAATTACTTATTTAAAAATTAAGCGAATGATGTTTCATAAAACCGCTTTGGTTTATTGAATCAACCTTCTTATTAAACTAAGTCACGCTTAACAAAACATTTTTAGTAGGGGTGGAGGATTATTACTTAGATCTTATTTCGTCATTTGACCACAATTTAAAATTACAAAGCTTACAAAACAGTGTTAAAGCATCTCTTAGAGGCTAAAAATATGCAATTAAAGATGTTCAACACGAGTACTCAAAATGAAAAATAATTTCGCATTTAGGAATGCTCATCAAAGGAAAGGAGTTCACATATCTGATGATATTCATTCGTTCAATGAGATTTTTTTTAAGGATGGAATTCATTCCTCCTTGATATACGAAATAGTTATTTTTATAATATCGTGCAAAAAATAGTTAATTATGCAACTAGTGTGAAAAGTAAGGCTTTTTTAAACGAGTTGAATAAATTATTTTACGAGTGAGGTACGATAGCGTCAGCGAGGGAAATAAATTCACGAGTTTAAAAAAGGTTATTTTTAACATGTTGTCACACACTATTTTTTATAATAACGTGCAAAAAAAGTATTTATTAAATTGGCATTTATTGATTGGCTTATTAATTATTTTATTATCACGTTCAAATGATTTGAAGGTGATTATTTATATTAATGATTATGTAAAAATCACGTGCAAAAAGTATTTCTTAGATTGGTATTGGAAATAAGACGCCAAATAAAGAATCACGTTCAAATAAAGAATTTTACACCAATCACAAAGCCGCCGAATAAAATATCACGCTCAAATAAAGTATTTTACACCAATCAGATGCTCTTATTTACTTTGTCGCACTAGTGCGTAAAAGTAACTTTGAAACACGATTTCGTTAAAAGCATCACTTTTGCCACGATTATTGATTTGAAAAAGTTAGTTTTTTTGCACATTATAAAAATATATGTATTTTTCTTTAAGAATTATCTTCATACTTTCATTTATACAAAATAATAAATACCCAACAATTTTTTCTTAGTAGAGGTCTTCTAGGCTCACAAGCGAGCAGATTGCCGCGCAATCTCACTCGGCTCGCAAGCTCGCACCCTTGGATTGCTGCGCAATCTCACTGGCTCACTTTAGCAGAATTAACCTAACAAAATAATTTTGTTATAAAATGTTTGTTTATTGAATTCTTCCACTTGTAAAGCAACTTTTGTAAAAAGAACAGTTTAAAGAACTGTTATTTTTAAAAGAACAGAGCTGAGAGCAACTGTGCTTTAAAAAGAACGTAACAAAATCACGCATTTCTGATCTTTTTCTCCTGGGTGTTATATAAAAAGGAACTACGATTTTGTCAAACTTATTATAATTTTTAATTAAAAAAACTAATTGGAAATATGAAAAACAAAAAAAAAACGCATCAAGGTATAAGGGAGACACACCTTCCAGAAAAAGAATGGAATTCTAAGATGAATATTTCATGCTGTTATCGCTCCGGACATGTTAAAAGAGCTTACTTTTTTTTAATATGGAGAGAGAAACAGTAAGGTCTAAAATCGTATGAAGTCTAAAATCTCATGAAAAGTGGTTGTCATTAATTAGGAGCAGTGATTTAAATTTCATAGAATATTAAGCTTAGAGGAAACCATCAGTGTTAGTTTTCCATGTTTTTTTCTTTTTGATTATACATTCTTCGGATATCATTGTCTTTCTTATACTTTTATCTAAAAATTAGCATTGCTACTTTTTCAAAAAAAATTAAAAAATACAGTTTTTATAGCAAATGCAAGCCCGTTGAGCTGGAAAACGTGCTACGTTTTCGCTGTTCATTTTCCCAGCCTGCGAAAAATGCTTGAGGCAAATTTTACAACTAGTATTCTTAAAAAGATTCAACACACGTATAAATTTTTTTTTTGTTCTTCATTATCATCTGGATAACTATGAACTTAAACAAATTGTGTAACTTCCCTTTTTGTGGAGCCATAGTTTGATGCCTGTTTCTGGAGGTTGCCTTAAATATTGCTAAAGATCGCACAAAAAAAAACTTTGGAGTTACCACAACCACATGCGCTAAAGTTTGTAAGATGCTGTTTCCCTTTTATTTTTTTAGCCAACCTTTTTAGTCTGACTCTAAATTTTGGTGACACATTAGTACTAGAGCGACATATATTGCTTCAGAAGTATAGTTTTTGACACTCTCGGTAAGAGAGTAACATTTTTTGGGAATGATTCATTACTTTTTTTGATTTCTAAGAAACAATTGATTTTTTTATTACTCAAACAACAAGTGGTTGGTGTGTTTAGATGCGTAACCAAACCAACCCTCTGGTCTTATCTGGTTCTTGATCTCTATGCGGTTGGGTACTCTTGCGCGATTTCGTTCATCATTAATCTTTTTTTTTAAATATATAATCGGGAATTTTTTTTTAATTCACGCTTCTATTAACAGTTTTTATTCGAATCGTTGATTCTGAGAAGGAGAGTGTTTCCACGTGAGGTCAGATTGCTTATGGGTAGTTCAAGTGAGACGTTATTACAAACAAAATGCGTGCGGCCCGCTTATAGTATGTTTTAGATTTTTACATAATTTTTTATTTGTTTGTCGTTTTTCTCATAATTATATGAGTTATACGTGAAGAAGTTATATGAGTTATACGTTACGTGAAGAAAAAAGATATTACGGAAAAAAAAATCGAGAAACTATGCTTAAACGATTCTTAAAAACTATTTGTTTTTGTAAACTTAAAACTTCAAAACATCTAATGAAACACACAGCATGTCAAATTAAACTAGAGAAGATTTCGAATATTGTGATCCATACAAACCTTTTTTTTATAAGGTTACTATAGTTTATACAAGCGGTACATTGATTTTTTTTACAGAGTCAACCGAGATCGCAAAACACAATATTCCGTATATAGAAATTATTGGAAAACTATTTTAAATATCTAGCTGAGATATCAAAGCCACCGAGTAATCTCACCAAGAAGAAATGCTGTTTGAAATTGACAGTTGTCAGTTGATGAACAAAACTTTTTTGGTCCTTTATATTGGAGTAACTATTTGTTTTCGAAAATTTTATTAAGGTTCCTCTTTTCAATAATAATTTAACTTTTTTCCCTTTAAAACACAATATCTAAATTTGAGCTGGTTATTCACAGATTTCTCGTTTCACTATATTTTCTTTTATAAACGCCTCATATCACAGCTGTTTATAAATACTTAATACTTCCTTTAGTATTTCTTACTATAATGTATTGCATGAAATTACTTATCCTAATATATTTGTGCAAAATATTTCGATACCAAAAAGGAAGTTGTTGTATTTAACGAACATCATAATACTCAATAAATAACACAATAAGTACACCGTAATAGACAAAATTTTATTTTACAATTATATTCGTCAAACAAGTACATTATTAATAAAATACAATGACTGTAATCCATGCCTTGAGAGAATAGTTCCAAACAAATAGTCTAGCCCATAAACAAGGCTGGCCAATTTAGATTAGGTTTGAAGAATGCCTTAACAAGCTACCATAACGAGATTACCGATCATGTAGCATTAATACATTCCCCGATGGGGAAAAACGATGACAATTTTACTATAAATTGAAGATTTCAAGATGTTTCAACCACTCTAGAAAATGGACAAGTTTGTTTTCGGAGATACGTGACCATATTGATTTATTTGGCAGGCGCTAATATCTTTTTAGGTAAACATAGACAATTACTACATGAGCAAAACACGATATACATAAATTAGATTACGTTATATGTTTTGGTGGTTGCATTTTTCAAATTACATTGAAATAGATAACTCCAGTTTTATAAAGGAAATGAAGGGTCTAGTTGCGAAATTCACAATCTCCAAAGCAATATAGGATCCATCTCGTTCATTGGCGACATCGTCCAATTGAATTTACGATTATTAAAAGTCACCAATAATAGGCTATCTTACTTATACTTTAGAGAATGTGAGTTTGGCAACTATATTCATCTTTAGCATTTTGAAATCTCCTTTGCAATATGTAACTTGTAAAATAAAAACAACAAAACACAAGATGCATAACTTTTTATTGCATTCGCATGAAAATTAAACAACAATCCTTTTTATGTTTGGAGCTAATCTTATATTTGAAAGTAATAGTCACAAATGAAAATAACTTTTAAATGTTCACTCTTTAATTTTTTTAAACATAATTTTTCTTAAATTGAGATTGTCAAATATATTATAATAGTTATGTCTAGATTAAACACGGTAAGGAGCAATATGTCATTGTTTGAAAATATTAATTAAAAAAATTTCCTTTCTTGATAAAACTTATATTGAATTTGTTATAAATTGTATAGTTTTAGAAGAAAAAGTTAAGTAGAAACGCCTAAACAATTCAAACAAATATTTTAATTTTTTTTTTAAACATAAAACGAAATAAATATATTTTACGTATTATTGGACACTTGCTAGAATTAGCACCTCAGGCCAAATACTACAGAACCAGAGAAGGGCATTCCTGATGTGCCTGGGTTTAACATTCAATATTAACATAATGTTATAAGCACAAAAAACACACACCATTTCTTAACATACTGTTACAAGAACAAGGAAACTCACCATTCCATACAAATATTCTTAAATATATTAGAATTTTGAGTAAGTGCATGTTTTTTTTTTAAAATTAGAATCCAATAGAAAATAAAGAGTTATATAAAATCGTGCATTATGGAAGGAATTAAAACACAATCCCAAGTTTAAAATTATGAAATCTTGGTGGCTTAGTATAATTTTTATAGACAATTAAGCAATTTTTTTTCTGTGATTTCAACTGACCTAAAATCCTTAATTTTATCTGTAACACAAGAACTTTCTAACTCCGTATTATAAAGGACATTCTTTTCTGATTTAAAATTTATTTGTTCTCCATAATTTTACCTGTAACACATTCGTCTCCTTCTTCTTCAAAGAAGAAAAACTTTTTAGATCTTTAAACAATAAAAGTTTTATTGTTTTAAATACTTTTAAATGTACGAAACAAAAAGAGCAACAAAGAAACATAACAAAAATTAGCCCCATCTTAGGGATTTCTCTAACGGAAGCATAAAATTATTGCTCCAACAGAAACATAAAATTATTTAACCGCATTTCAGAGGGATAGATCCAACAAACACACTACAAAGAAAACCAAAGTCTAGCCCCATCTCAAGGGCTGCCCCAAAGGTCGTGAAGGCCTTCCGCCCCTGGTGACCGCACTCACGATATCCGACCTTGTATTGACCTTGGGCAGCCCTAAGAACTGAGGCCTCCAGTGGGCAAGGAGGCTGAGGGCTCGCTTGGCCATCTCTTCTTCCTCAATGCGGCTGTAGCGTTTGGCAGGGCTGATGAATCTCTGGGAGTCATCATCTTCCTCAGAGGATGAGGATGAGGATGAATCATAGGCCGAAGTGATGAGGAAGAGGAGGGAGAGAAGGAGGAAGATCTTGCCGGAGGTTGCTGCTGGAAGAGGAATGGAGAAAGGTTATTGAAGAAGTTGGGTTTAGGTGAAAACAATAGAAAAGAAGGCTTTTTTTTTACTTGGTATACGCTCAAGGTCGTATTAAAAAAATAGTTGTTAACCATTCTAATAGATTTTCAATAAACTTATATATGAACTGTACAAGAAGAGTAAAAAAATCTAGTATGCAAAAAACTTTTTATAATTTTTCAGTCATTTTGTTGATAAATTATAACGAAAAATATTCAATTTTTTAAAACATGATTCCATAAAAAATACCTTAACTACTTCGATTTCCACTTAACATGGTACATTGCTAACACTGTTAAAGCCTGTGAACACCTAAAGGATACCTTGAAAAGAGAGTAATGAAATTCCCATAAAACCATCATATTCCATTTTATTTATTTAAACCATACTATTTAAAAACCACCGCACTGCAATCAAATTCGGTATTTCCAAAGGCTGTTGTAGGTAAAAGACAGAAAAAGTGGTTTTGACTTAAAACAGCAAACAATAGAACATTAAATATCGAAACATAGATGGCATTTGAAACTGAAAACTATCAAAAAGTAGGAATTTGCTTTAATTATTGAAATTTCATTTTAAACGTATAAGTCTATTTCATTTATTCCATTCCATACCATTTTAACTAACCATATTACTCTGTATCTAGTGGTTGCTATTGAAGGAAAACGGAATTAAAAAAAAAAGCTTAATGAAAAGGGTTGGGTTTAGGGGGAAACTATAGAAATGAGTGAAGTTTAACTTAATAAAGTTCAATTTTTAAACAATTAATTCCACATTGCCGGAGATAACTGCTTGAATGAGAGTGGAATAAGACTATTGAAAGAATTGTTTGGGTTTAGGAAGACAAAATAGAACTTACAAAGGAGTTACTTACACAGTTCCATTTAACAATATTTCTCCACATTACTTATACCAGTCCATAAAATTTCAACCTATGTTTATTAAAATATGTTTTGGTAGCGTTTAAACATAACACTAGCGTTGCCAAATTTGCAACACGATCAAGAGAACCTCTTCTCTCCAGTTTGATGATGTTGCCACGAATCCGTCTGTTATATAAGATATTTTTATCACTATAGTATTTAGAATTTTACTTCTTGTATATGGATCGTTAAATGTAAAAAACTATCAAGTCAAGAGAAGAATTTCCGTACACTCCTCTTCTTTTATTAAAATGTTAAAGGAAGAAGCGTAGTGAGAATTTTTCCAATGAACTAACTTCATCAATTTTTAAATTTAGCGATTCATTTTGTCATGTTTTTCTTATTTTTTTATTAATTCAGTTTTTAATGAAACTTCAAAGAAATTTTCTAATCCTTGTGTCGAAAATGATAACAACATTTCATGCAGATTTGAAGTAAATACATTGAATGGAAAATTAAATATTTGGTAATGTTATATATATAGTTAAATGTTTAGTTTGTTTAATGAAAAATTAATGCCGAATAAACTTTTAATATAATTTTTTTATTAACAGTAATGCGTTTTCCAAAAAGTTTATTTTCCATGAACGTTTCTTTAGCTGAAACTTGAATATAGAAATATTTGCAGAAGTTAAATGCTTTTGAAATATTTAAAAAAATGAATATAGTTTTTAAAATGTGTATTTACGACGGAATATTTTATTATTTTTTTTTATGAAATGCCAACTTTTTGGGCATTAAATATTTATATTTTTATTTTCACATTCATATGTATGTCTAAAGTGGTGGCATTTATTTCATAAAAATCTATTTCATCCACTTTTCCAGTCAACTGTCATTTTGAAGATGTTTTTAGAAACTGTTTAATTTTAAACTATATTAGCCAAAATAATGCAATTGCTGCAAAAACAAACGTGGATACTGCATTTTATTTGTCGAAAAGAATATGATTTTGAAACATTGTTATTTAATTCTGCAACTTTGTTTTTGGGTAAATATTTTGGCTATGGATTCTTGTAAATTTTTTTAAACTGACAAAATATATAGCCTTTTAGCGGTATTGAAAATAATTGTTATAATATCGTGCACAAATCGAATTTCTTAAATGAAGAGATAATTTTGATGAAATCGTGTATTACATTTTTTATGCACTATGAAGTAAAAGTACTTTTACGAACACTTTTATGTACGTTATAGTTGTTATGCAACATATGGCAAAAATAAATTCTTAAATTAAAGTAATAAATTTTTTATATAAAAGAATGGACATGTGTTCATGGAAATTAACATACATTACTACGTGACTGCCAAATCTGGAGTGTGAAATTCAAATTTCCCTTTCTCAAACAATAATTTGAGTTCTTTCCAAAGAGTTTAAAAAAGTTCTACTAAAGGATACATTTTTTATAGTATTAGTATGAATTATGAAAATAAATTAAAAGTACTAAACGTGTATTGTAAGTCGAAGTTTGGTTTTTATTTCAGAAGATCAGAAGCTAGTATTAAAATAAAGCCTTCAGTCTAATTTTAAAGAATAGTATCTTTTCTTAACGTTAACGTAAATTAGCTATGTGCCACCATTATTTTGATTACATTTTGTAATAATACGTGGTTCTTTTAATCAAGTTACTGGCTTGCTGCAATGTATAAAAGATAACGTATTGCTGTTTATTATCGTTGAAAGGTACACCTACACAATCAAGAGCTAAGCTACTTTCAATAAAGTTCAAAAATGGGCATTGTAATAAGATATTGGCCGTGTTAAAGCTCAGTAATCAGTGGATGGAAATAAGCAGCCGGAAGTGTTACCAAAATATCAAATTGGATAAGACACTTGGATGATATTGGCATGGAGGCGAAACGATTGAAGTGTAGAATAATGTAAAAGGTGGATATTTTGAGAATGTTCAATAAAAAAAATGTGGGGGGGGGGATGATGTAAGCATCATTTGGAAGTATTTTATAACAAACTAGCTGTTATACCCGACGTTGCACGGGTAGAGGTGGAAAAATAATTTAACAGTCAATTTAACTATTTTTTTTTCTTTCATTTTAGTTACATAAGATATGAAGATTACCTGGATTAGATCGCCTGTATTAATCTCACTTTAAACTGATCACTCTTGGTCTGCGTGCAGAAAATAAAATATTCTTAATGAAAGCAAATTACATGATCTAATTGTTTAGATGTTATAAAGCTACTCCAGCAAACAGCAAACGATTTGCATTTTTTATATTTATTTGTATTTTTTTTAACTGTAATAAAGATACTAAAGCAAACGATTTTTATTTTTAATATTAAATATTTTTTTAACTGCTAAAAAGCTAGCAAACGATTTTTGTTTTAGATGTTTATTTCTAATATTTTAGCTGTAATTAAACTAAATATACTTAAAAATCGTTTTAAAAAAATGTGTAAAATAAAACTAAATAAACAATCCGTGAAAACGTGCTGTTGAAGGAGCAATAAACCTCCAAGGTCTTCAATGCATTGAATGGGAAACATAAAAATGTTCGAAAACGATAGAAGGAATGGTCTGATTCCAAAAATGCTTAGCCTATGTTTGTTCCGGAGATGAGATGAATTTTTGTGCCAAATTTCGTGACGATCTGTTGCGTGGTTCTTTAGATCTCGTGTCTTATACAAACAAACAGACAAACGGAAGTTGCCTTTTATGTATATAGATTACAGATAATTTAAAAAACTACCAATTTAAAGCAATTAACGAGAGCAGTTGATTCAAACCCTCTAGCGAACAATTTTGCACAGCAAAAAGCGGAAAACTCATCATGATCTTATTAGTTAGAATAATATAGCTGAAAAAATCAGTTCTTAAATAAGTTTTGTGTTACATTTATCAAATGATAGTTTCATTTAATTTAGTTCTGGAAACTTATTTAACGATAATGATTAACCGAGTAACATATGTTTGTACATGAAAATTGTTTGCTTAAAATATACTAGTTTTCTTTTATTGATACTCTTTTCAAAATTTGTATGTATTATCGGGCCATATTTCTAAAAGAGATAAATAAAAAAATATTAACTTAATTAAATAAAAGACGGTCCATATTTTTACTAGTTTCAGTACGTGTCCATAAATTAGACTATTAAAGTCATAAAACATTTAAAAAAAATCTTTTAAAATGTATTTCACAATATTTAAAATTGTTAATTTCAAAACTAATAGTTGCATAATGTTAAAAGTTCCCTAACAGAAAGTAGGCTAGATCAAAATTATGTGACGACTTCTTTAATTTATCTTTTAGACTTTGAACATTATATTCACTGTGGCGTACTAACTGAGCCACATCGTAACTTCTCGTTGTGTTGGAAATATTTATCGCTGTGTTCTTAGAACAGTTATTTCCTCTTTATCTCTATCTTGGTGGCAATAAGGAATCGGGAAACACTGGATTTGGAGTTGGAAAAACAACTATGTATTTAAAATACTAGACATATTTTCTACTTTCTAAACAGATACTATTAGAACTCGTGACTAAAAACATATAGTCTACTAAAAATATTATTATTTTTCATTTCAGCTAGCAATACATTTACCCGCTATTAAATGTGAAATTCAAAATTGTAAACGCTTTTGTACTCTTATCAAACAAAAATAAAAATTATAACAGTCAAAATAAATACAAATTTGGTATATGCTCACGTTGTGATAGAAATAACAATCTAAATAAAAAAGGTAGATTTGTAACAGAATCTGTCACTTAACCAGCTTCCACACAACAGTTATGTTTAACAGGTAAAAAGGCGCCAAACACAGCATTAATTCTATATTAAACATTTAAATGCTAAATTTGGCTAGTTTCATTTCTTTTATTTCGAAAATTAAATAATTATTACTTATCGTTTGCAAAAATTAATTTATATTTCAAAGAATAAATATGTAATATTCCTCGCTTTTAAATAGAATGAAAATATTTCATATAAACATACAAAGAATCTCGTAGTAAAATATATTTGACGTCATTTCAAACTGATCGTTGTCGCAAAAATTAATTTATTTTAATTTATTGTCTAAAAGAATTAAAGTTTCTCGAGCGATTGTTGCGAATGAAAATGGTGATTTAATTCTAATAAAAATGGCTTGCTGTGCTTTTTAAATGAGCATTAAATTTTGTAGTTTTTTTAAAATAATTGAAGTACTTCGAATTCGAATTCTTTTCTGAAATTTTCAATGTATTCTAATTTCGACGCGCTGAATTTTTTTTGACGTATCACACTTATCCGTAGCATTTGTAGTTTGGGCTATGAAAGTAGGTGACAGATGGACAGACAGACGGACTGAACGATTATAATACCTTCCACTTTTTACGATATAAACGTAGTGTGGAAGCTAAAAATGGATACGTATAAAAAATATAAAAAAAAGGGCGCCCGAATCTATGAAAAAAATTGAGATTCCTAAATTAACTCCGGATTTAGGAGAATGGGTAACAATTGAGCATGATTATGATTTGAAAAAGTATTTGAACATGTGCTTAAAATTCTTAATTTCCTTCATTGCTAGTTTTTATATTTTAGTGTTAATATATTTTTTATGAGTGTATATTAAAGTGTTATGTACTGAAATATATTTCTGCCATTTATAGAGACAAAGATGATTGTAATAATATAAAAACAGAATAAAAAATATATAACATTTCGGTCAAACGATTATGATTTCAGTATTTCAATGCAATTTATTGAACTTTAATATGAGGCTTAATGAAACATTCTTTCCTAACCTTTTGGGAAATAACAAAGTAAGTAAAATAAACCAAATAAGTAAATAAAAATCAAAATGTAAAAAAAAACTTCCTCGATGAATTCGAATTTCTCTTCTAGACACAGGAAACCACTTCCAACCCCCGTAAGCCCCAACATGGTCCGAGGAAGGATTACAGCAACTTAAAGTATTTCGGACTTCTAACACTACAAAGGAACTGTGTTGCTCCTTGGAACAAATAGATTTGGAGAATGATCAAAAAGATCAAATTTTACTCTGTGAGCAAAATCGAAAAACTCTTTTAAAAAAGTTCTGGTGTGTTTGCAGTACGCAACTTTCAAAATTTCTGTAGGAATAACGTGTTGCGTTGAAATATCTTGGCTAAAACTCGAAATGGGGGATTTGACATTTTTTTTTATTTGTTCGATGAGAAATTTGCAAACGTAGCATTTTTATTTTAGGATGCTTGAGGTTTGCATAAATATTGTTATGATAACTTAATGTATGTTACCGTTAAAATCCGAAATCAGCTAGAACTAGAATTAACTTGTGGGAACTAGTTTTAACAGAGACCATTAATTAAAACTAGTTTCCACTAGCTAAAATCAGTCATCCCCAGCTAATACTGGTTTTAGCAAAATAGATTGGTTCAAACTAGATTTAACTATAAAAAAACTTATTACTCTATTAGATAAAACTAGAATTACCTGATAATAAGGTGATTTAGGATAATAGGTTTGGTTTAGTTTAGTTATTCGAATTATTGCTGAAATACAATGAAGGCGTTATGGTTATTGGAATACTCTTTTAAGAACGGTACTATGCGGGTTTTTTTAAGGACTACATTGTCGTAATACGATTATAAAATTCCTCTTTTCAAACATTTAATAATGGATTCATGTTTAATTAATGAAGCAAAGTGGAAGATCTTAAATTTCGTACAACAACGACGCTTTGCAACAACAAACAAATCTTTTTAAGTTTACGTATTGCCACTTCTTCGATGCCACCTTCGTTATTTCGACTTTTATCTGAAACATGTCAGATAATTCTAGTTTTTGCTAATTACAACTAGTTTTAACCAATGCAATTGGTCAAAACTAGTATTAGCTAGGGAGGTCTAGTTTTAGCTAGTGGAAACTAGTTTTAACTAATGGCCTTAGTTAAAACTAGTTCTCACTAGTTAGTTCTAGTTTTAGCTGATTTCGGGTTTTAACGGTAACATGTACATCGCCACCTTTTGAATATAAACAAATGCTTGTTCCTGTCACTTGGAGTACGTTTTGCTGAAAAAAAAATACTGGAAATACTGAACTGGTACAGTGCATTTTTTGAAACTTTCAATTAAAAACACTTTTAAAATATAACCGAATGTGCAAATCACGCAAAAAACCCAGTTTATTGTCTTAAAATTCTTGTTTGTGAGTGGTATTGCGAAGAAAGAAAAATGAAAAGTATATGCATTCACGTTTGAATTTATCACAAAATTACATTTTAACAAGTAGGTTTGTAACATAAACTGTTATTTAGGTGCTTCCACACAAAATCCATGCGTCTTAAAAAAAGATTTAAACACTGTCTTTTTTTAAAGTTCTATATTTCTACATTTTAATTAATTCTATATAAAAGTTACTTATCGTTTGATAAATTTATTTGTATTTCAAAGCCTAAATATGTAATTTTGCTCGCACTTAAACAAAAAACAAAAAATAGTATTAAAAATATTTTTTTTATAATTGGGTGAAAAAAAATCCGACTTTTACATTATAATTTTGATATCAGAAGCGGACAAAAAGTTAGACATTTCGAAACAGTGAAAAAAGTACTTTTTTTTATTCAAAAGCGGTGAAAAATAGTTATTTATGCAACTAGTGCGGAAAGTAAGGCTTTTTTAAAAAACAAGTTGAATAAATTATTTCACAAACGAGGTACGAGCGAGTGAAATAAATTCACGAGTTTAAATAAGGCTATTTTCGACGTGTTGTCATACACTATTTTTTATAATAACGTGCAAAAAAGTATTTATTAAATTGGCATTGAAAATTAACCAGGCAAAGAGTAAATTCTCTTTTGAAGAAAAAAACGAAAACGTATATTAATGATTATTTTAAAATCACGTGCAAAAAGTATTTCTTAGATTGGCATTGGAAATAAGACGCCAACTAAAGAATCCCGTTCAAATAAAATTTTTTACACCAATCACAAAGCCACCGAATAAAATATCACGATCAAATAAAGAATTTTACACCAATCAGATGCTCTTATTTACTTTGTCGCACTAGTGCGTAAAAGTAACTTTGAAACACGATTTCGTTAAAAGCATCACAATTGCCACTATTATTGATTTGAAAAAGTTAGTTTTTTTGCACGATATTATAAAAAAGTACTTTTTATATTATAAAAAAGTACTTTTTTATAATATCGTGCAAAAAAACTAATATTTGCACGTGATTTTAAAATAATCATTAATATAAATAATCACCTTAAAATCATTAATAAAATAATTAATAAGCCAATCAATTAATGTCAATTTAATAAATGCTTTTTTTTGCACGTTATTATAAAAAATAGTGTATGACAACACGTTGAAAATAGCCTTTTTTAAACTCGTGAATTTATATCACTCGCTCGTACCTCGCTCCTGAAATAATTTACTCAACTCGTTTAAAAAAGCTTTACTTTTCATACTAGTTGCATAAATAACTAATTTTTCACCGTTTTTGAGTGAAAAAAGTACTTTTTTCACTGTTTCAAAAAGTAACTTTTTGCACGAGTCTGATATAAAAATTATAGTGTAAAAGTCGGATTTTTTTCACGCAATTATAAAAAATATTTTTTTTTAATATACTAGGGGGCACGCCCCCTTCTCGCTATCGCTCGCTAACCACGCTCGACATTTTTCGACTGGCGCAAAATCCGGACACGGTCTTTTAGGTTAACCGCCTTTAGTATCCTTTAAAAAAAATAATTACCAATTATTGCTTATAAATTAATGGTTATTATTGAGAAAATATTTCGCTGCTTGACTAAGATCCATTTGTAAATAAATTGGAAACCGTAGTAGCCGTCAACGCTTAGAACCTATATTTAAAACCAATTTGAATTTTCCTATTTTATTAACAATTGTGTTTGGTAGTTCAGTCAATAGAAACTATAATTTAAATTTTCAAACATTAAACGTCAATAATATTATGCAAGTTTAAATTTAAACTTACTGATTCTGCACACAATATTTGTTGTGGGTTCATTTTTGACATCAATGGTTGTTTTTCATTTTTTGGCCTTGTTGCAGCCATTCCCGAAATTGTCAATCCTTGTGTTATTTCGTAGTGCTTTTCTCAAAAAAATACATTCAATGTTTTTCTGCCGTATCGAACTATGTTTTGTGCATAATATCTATAGTTAATTTCCTTTTTTCAAGCCATTCCTGAAGAAACACTTTTTTGTTGTTTTCAGTCGGCCATTTTGAAATTAGTAGTATTTTTGTTCATTTCAATTGTTGCCATTCCAGAGATAGAAATATAAGGAAATTTGGGTGCAGTATAAGAGTATTATATATATAGATACATATTTTTCAAACAATTATAAAATTAACCGTATGCTTTGCAATTATTAAATAAATCATATTTAATATGTGCTGACCCTAATAGCATTGTTTCTCGAAATTTGCTCGATCGATCATCGATCGTTCATCGGATTCAGCGAAAACTCACCGTTGATCGCATCCGTAATCCGAAAGTGCACGAGGCGATATCGGCAATCGGTGAACGAAATTCTATCGATAAAAGTCATCGATTTGATATCGGTCAAAGGTGAAAATTCAAACAATGTACGTTTCATCGGAAAATTATGACGAATCGATGTCGCAACGATAAGAAACCGAAAAATGTGGCTTTTTTTTTTTATTTTAGCACACACAAATTGCGTTAAATTATTTAGAAAACTTCATATCCGAAAGCTATTATGTTCAAACTGGTAATGGTTATTTTTTATTTACTTACACACAACATTTTCAATTGTGTCCGAAGATAAATATTTTTCTGTGAGATAACTTATTTCTTTTATTTACTTGGAAATTAATTTTTAACTTTTTGGCCATGATTAATTTTTGAAAAACTTAACTTAAAGAAAATAGATTTTTGAATAAATATTATGAACCAAACAACTTTTCAATACGTAAGTTACAAAGAGTTATTTTTAAATTTAACATATTTCTATTAGTATTGTTAACTTAAATTAATATTTAAAAGGAATTTGCAACTTGCCAAAGAAAAATCAAAATTAAAATTTCTTAATCAATAACATAAAACTTCTTTAACGATCAACCTTTTGAGCTCTTTATTTAATTGCAATCAGACTGCAAGCCTCCATAGCCGAGAGGACTAACGCATTCGTTGCAAGTCAAAAGCGCGGATCCCGAGATTGTTGGTTCTGTCCTCCTCCTGAAATTCGAAATATTACCTGACTAACAGAAAAAAATAGTGGCGCCATCTCGTTTAAAATTTTTGTACTAACATGTCGTAAACTGTTCGGAATTTTATCGGAAAGTGTTCAAAATTCCATCGGACGATGAGATTTCGATTACTACTTATCGGATTCTTATCGATTTCTTCTTGACACTTGATCGGAATCTCATCGGAAAAACTCATCCTAGGCTGCTCTATCGAGCGGACATAACCGAGCAGTTATCGAGCAATCGGGCAATTTGCAACGAAAATCCGATATTTGAATTCTCATCGGCTCACCGGTGAACGATGAAAATTCGATTATCGGTCGATGAAAAATTGCTACTAGGGGAGTGGCACGTCAATTTAGTGGAATTTGAGGTTTCAGTGGTAGAAATACAATTTGTTTAGGTAATATGAATAAGCGAATAAGCTCTGTTATTTTTTTGTAATTAATAGTCCATTCTAATATTTGTTTTCACGCAAAGTGTCTAATAAATTTGCAGCAGAAAAAAGCACGCCAGACCTCCGAAATCTGCTTGATCCTCTTGCTACGCCAATTTTTTCAATTAATGTAAAAGTCAACTGCTTAGATATCGGTATTGTTGGAAAGCTTAAATACATTCTAGTTTGCAATACAATTATAAAATTAAGTTGCTGAATGAATTCTTCAAAGTCCACGTATCTCTAGAGTGAAGAGGATATGCAGAAAATTATAACATTAAATAAATCATAACTTTCAATATAAACAAAATAATTCATAAAACCATATCCCTTCACCATTTTAAATCTATAAAATAACACTTTTCTTCATTCTTTTCCAACTTACACCTGAATCGAAGCAAACTCATACTTCCAACCCACATTTCTCCTTCTCATAAAATGTCTGTTTCACCAAAGTGCAGTAAAAGTTTAGTAAGAGAATATCATATATTTGTCGTTGTGTTATTTTTTTTATAGCGGAAGATATCTAAAAGCCTTCCCGAATTCTAGTGCATACATTAATGTATATGATCCCTCGAATGAAACTTTCATCCCAACTTTTCTAGATGGATGTCATAAAAATGAAGTTATCTTTCTCTTAAGGCAAGAGAATCCCTGCTGTGTGCATTTCCATCGTATTTTCGTTTTGGTAAATAATTCAAATATATATAGACACTATATAGGCCACTCAAGTTGGAATCAACCAATGGTTATTTATTAACGTTGTAATGGAATACGTTTATTTAACTCTGTTATGGAAAGTTGATGATCTTACCTTAATGTTTGAAATTGTATGAAATATATGAGTTGGTTTAGACTTTAGAGCATGTTTAGTTAAATATAGTTGTTTTAATAATAGAAGTATTTTATTTTTAAAAGATAGATTTTCTCATCAGACGTTGGTTGAATATTTTTATTGAAAGATCTTTGGCAGCTTGGTTAAAAAACATTTATAATTTGACGAAAACAATTAATAAAAAACGTATATATAATTATTGGTTCCCTTACATTAGAATAAAAAAATATGTCTTTAAGAATTGCTACGCTTGAACGATAGGGGGAACCAGGGACATATGACCCAACTCGAAGTTTTTTGCTTGTAACTTTTAAAAAACACTATTTATGAATGTGTAAATGCAGATAATTTATACTTCATAAAGTAGTACACAATATATATTAGTATTTTTCTTTAGTATTAACTGCAATAGTAGTAAAATATAAATTATTTAAAACTTTAGTTTTGGGTCATGTATCCCAATGCATAGGGATACATGACCCACCCATTAGGGATACGTAACCCAACCCCAAAATGTGGTAGTAAGACAAACAAAATTATCAAAAAACGTGTTTACCTAATAACAAAACTAATATCATATTATAAAGTTTATATAGATTTTATAGTATTTTCAAACAAAATTATTACTTTTTATTTTTATCTCATTAATTATGCTTATATTAACGAAATAATCAAATTTAAAAGTAAATTCTGTTCGAAATACAAAACTGGGGCTTCTTTTATTTTGCAGAGAAAACACAGGTGGTTGAAGAATCGCTACTATTTTATCAATATCATTTTGGGATGTATTATCCATTTCAGGACATTTAAAACATTTTCCATCGATTTTTTCTGCATATTGAACTGTAAGCTCGTTAAAAAAATTCCCTTGTACCTTCCCAACAAACCTTATACTTCGTTAAGAACCCAGTAATTTACTTTTTCAACTCCCGTGATTTTTAAAAAAAATTTACTTGGTCTACTTCTGTCTACTTTTGTGTTGTTTACTTGGGTCACATATCCCCAATTGGCTTAGGTCACTTATTCCTAGTTGCACTTTTTTTGTTTAACCCCAAAGTAAAGTCATTTGCGAATAATTACATTAGCACTATTATGCCTGTAACTGTAGTTAATAGCATGAACTAAACAAGTAACTAACTGAAAAAATCTTTCCTTTAAACCAAAAAATGTAGACCGAAAAGCCTTACGGCCTCAAAAATTAACTTTCAGTGCATGAAAACGTATTTCTTCGCATAACTTAGCAAATACTCAATGATTCAGCTCGTTTTTTTCACCACGTGATCAACTGGCTGAAAGGAAAAAGTGATGCCACTTTCAACTCACAAAACTTTTCCATTGCTGAGAAAAAGGCATTGGATCATGCATCTTTATGGGTCAAATGCCCCTAGTTCCCCCTATATAAAATGGAATTCTTCGAAAGTAGGAAAAAGCTTACCTCATTACGTTTTATTTTTTTAATATAATTTATTGTTTAAAAATTGGATTAAAATTATTCAAACAATAAAAACGGCAGAATTAAAAAAAAATTAAAACATCTTCCAAAGTAAAAAAAAAAAAAAAAAAAAACTAATAAACTCCACCCAACCACTACTTGATTTTCAAATTACTATTTAAAAAATGCAGTTTTAAGCATTGAAACAAATTTTACTTAAAATCTGTTAGGGATTTCACTAGCTTCATTTTTAAATAGGGATTTAAAAGAAATTTATTTCATAGAGCTTTTTGGCACTGGAATTAATTTTCCGGATCTCACCTGTTTCAGCATAATTAATTAGTGTTACAGAAAGAAAAGGCACATTCATTAAATAAATCCCTGTTCAATAATTTCTGTACGATGCATAAGCAATTGGTAGTTAAAAAAACAAATTGATTAAATGAATCGATTTTTTATTTGTGATCTTAAAAAACGAACTCAATTTGATATCAATAGATATTGATGTTTTCTTTCGGTGTGTAAGAGGTTTTTTTGAATGCCCACGCGAAATTTAATTTTTTCGTATACTTTTAAAATACCACTTCTCCTTACAATCTCAATATTTCCGAAGATTGTATCTTTTGTATTGCATTTGTGTCTTTTGCATGTAAAATTTTCCGCCTTTCAATGAGTGTTCTGAATCCAAAATGTGTCTCTTCATATCCAATTTTGATAAACCTTATCCCCTTCGAAAGCGTCATTTCATTCCTAGAAGGTGTGAATGACAAGCAATCACTTTTAGCTTTTCAGAAAGACGTTCAAAAGAAAATTGATCTTGAACAGCTCTGTTTAGAGCCACGAGCGAAAGTCGTTGAAAATGATCTTAGATCGGTGAACTCAACTTTTGCTGTAACTGAGAGATGTTACAGCAAAAATATTGCATTTGCTTTTGCAGTTTTCGTTTTTAAAACTTAATATACGATTGATAAAACATGTAAACGGTGAAAAAAGTCCATTTGTAACTTTCTGTTCTTCAATTTGATCTTAGGTTGGATGTACGAAATGTTTTAGTCTTTCCTTCTGATAGTTATTCTATTTAAGGCTATATTTCGGCTTATTCTTATGGAAATACAACACCATTTATTCACCTTAACATTGAGTGAAATATTTTATATTTATGTTAAATGCTTATAAGTTAATCTTATAAGTCAATGCTTATAAGTTATTAAATTTTTTAGCGTAGTGGTTTATCAAATTATTTGAATTTTTGGTAGGCTGGGAACGTTTAAATCGTATACGGCACCTGTTTTCCTAGCTTAACATGCGTGCATTTAACCATTCGCTGCAGAAAACTATATTTACTTTTTGGAAAACTCTACAGCTAGTTTCTAAAAAAAAAAGTTTAAAGTAGACTAATATTACAATAACAATCAATGTTTTCCTCAAAACAAATAAAAAATAAAATTAAAAAAACGAAAAAAAAAAAACCCACAAAAAACTAGCATCGGTCTCGCATATACTTTGCTTAAACGCTACAAACTTTAGATTCAGGTTACAGTTTTAAATTTAATACTTCGACATAAAATAATAAAGCCATTGATCAAATATTTTATTGCACGTTTGAAAAAGTGATATTTATCCATATTCTGTTTTAATGAAGAGAATATGTGAATATGTAATCTAGAATGTTTCTTATGGTGTCACGCTCTCTATACTGCGATTTCATTGGTTGTTTTGTTTTCTTTCCGTACTACGTGAAACAAGCCCATTCAAATCCTAACTTTTTAATTATCTCGCACTTAAATCACTTAAAAAAATAATGAAGACAGAACAACAATGCTTACTAATTGTTTTATTACCTACCTATGCTATTGTGTTTGTTTTTCTCACACTCTATGAAAAGATGAGGTCAGTGAAGCAAAAAATAAGACCGTTGGGTTCATTATTGTGTTAAAGTTTTGACCTTGATACTTTTTGCTTCATAATGATAAGCCTTAATCCATATGAAAATTATAAATGTTCGTTTGCTTAAGATCATATATCTCCGAAAATTGTCTTGCAATTTTGCGATTACATTGCATTCGGTTGCTCGTTTGTTAATGCAACAATTTTAATTAATTTTCTTAATTAAAAAGCTTTTTTAGAGGTAAAATTTATATCATACATGTTCATTGTTTTGCCCTATCACTAACGCGTTGTTTCTAATAGTTTAGAAGGCAATAGTTTAATGTTAAACTGTTGTGTGAGCTGATATATACTTTTTTATAATAAAAAATATCGTATTATAAATTTTTTTTCTATTCTAAATTTCTATTTTTTAACTTAATTTTCTTATTGATTGATATTGTAACATTTGTTTTTTTTAAAACTAAGAAGCTAAGTTATTTAACTTATAGAAACCATTTAAAAATAGTTCAGTAATAACTAGGTACTTCAGGATATTTATAAAAATAAAACTATATTAAAATAAGCTACATCTATTTTCAATCATATTTACCATAAAGCCATTTCTGTGGGTGCGCCATTTTCTGATTGTTTCAACAAATGTTCTCTAAAAGAAAAGTAAATTAATAATCTTGTTTGTATCATACGAAAAAATATTATAATAAAACTTTTGTTAAACGTATAAATTATAAATTTGCTCTATTTTAAATTTAGGAAGATGTTTTGATCTATTAAAATATCCGCAGATCTGATTAAAATGCTGAATTTTATCGGATGCTGCGAAAATATCTATAGATTTGAGACTTTAATATTAAATCATTATTTTTAATAATTTAACATTACCATGGATTAACAGGAAAAAAAGTATGTTTATTCTAAGATTATTATTACTTCAAAGACATAATAACTCCAGTTTTCAAAATAGCCTTTGAGTAAAGTTTTCAACAACATTATTGTGTCGCTAGTAGCACGTACTTTTTTACTAAGTCCCACTTAACAGATAAGGATTTGCAAATGAAAAAAAATAGAAGCTATTTGGGATGAATTTTACAATTACATCCAACTGTAAAAAGGTGCTTGATATTTTTCATTACTTTTCGTATTTTTGAGGATAAGTTTAAGGTTGAAAAGAAGCCTAGAATTTTTTTGTCAATTGATAGTAATTAAAGGTACGTTGAAAAAACCCCATGAAACTCTTTTACAAAGATAAATAAATTTTAAATAGCAAAAAAGACATTCAAGAACGAAAATAAATATTTTAAGCAAAGTTATAAAATCTGTTTTTATTCTTAGGTAATACTATCATAACATAGAATTATCAACAGCAGAAAAAAGAATAAAACTCAATTCCTAGAAGTTTTATAACGATTTTTTTAAAAAAAGTTAATTACATTGACAAAAAGAGACAAAAGTAAATTTGCATAGCTTATTTAGAGATTTTCCAATAATTAAATTGGAGCTGTGTGATAATGAAAAATTGTACTTGATTAAAGTATAAACATTTAATTAAAAATCTTGTCATAAACTTAGACCTACAGCTTGCTTTTTTATGTTTTTTTCTATTCATATTTTACTGAAATTCTTAAGTTTTTTTATGACTACTTTAATGGAATATCTGATTATGGATCTCTGAAGTCCGTTGTTTGATTTATAACGTAGAAAGGAGTGGATTAAGTGGTCATTAACTTCTCAGATATAAACCTTATGTAACTCTTAAAAAAAGTTAAGTCTAGAATTAATTTTTTTTATTTATAAAAAGCTACATTTCAAACAGCAGCGTATAATTTTCGCAAATTAGCGGCTCAGTGGCTGCGAGGTATTACGTGTCAGCCTCACAAGTCCAAGTTCGCGGGTTTGAGCCTCGGCTGGATCGTCAAATTTTCTTAATGGGAAAATCGAGGGCACACTTGTCATATGTTTATTTGGCATGCAAAAGATCACTTGAGTACCCATTTGGCTTGGGTTCTCTTTGCAAAATATAATCTCGGCATATTTTAACATCTACAGAGAGCTCAGATTCATTGTAATCTGAGTGTCAAAATTGGTAGCGAGAGTCGCCTAGCTGATGCCACAAAGAATGGCTCTTAGTTATGGGGAATATGCTGAGCCTCCAAAGGCTACGCCGTCAATAAAGCAGCCCCGTTAGAAAAAAAAATCGTAAATTATAAGCTAAATGTTATTGATCAAAGTCTCAGGATGTACGTAAAAATCAAGAATAATACATTTTGTATATTTTTTCAGTAATAATTTAAGTGTTTTTCTTAAGAAAAGTTTTAATTTTGCAGAAAACTGGGAACATATATCGACATTCAAAAAGGAATCTGTTGTATTTTTATAATTGCTATAGTTTCAATCTAGACTATATATTTTTTCAAATTAAACCGCAGCAAAAAAGATTTTAAGACGATTTTTTACCTGAAATATATGAAAGTTTATTGGAAATTAAAATTTGCTATTAATGCAATTTTCATTATAAAAACATTAATATACCAGTATACAATCATAATGGTATAAAAGTGTAAAGAGAGTTATTTATGTAAGTAATAAAATTTAAATGTCAATAAACAGAAATGGAATAATATTATTTATATGTAGTTGCCTTTGCAAACTTTTTAAATGAAATAGCATTTAGCACATTCTCAGTGCAATTTGTTCAAGTCCTTTCAAAGAAAAAATAAATTAGAATTGTTCAAGGAAATACGAAACATTAAAAAAAATAAGCGTTTGAATCAAACAACCATAGGGGGGATGCGCGTACCTAAAAACACCGTGCACCTTGGTTCACTGAATGTGTATTTAAATATATTTGATTATAAGTGTTGCTACTGATAGTATAGGAAATGCTAACTTTAATTGCCTTTCTTTAAACGACTTTTAATTCTTGGAAGAAAAGTCTGTGGCAAGTTAAATGTGAAAAAATGTTTTTTTTAGGCAAAAGTAAAATTTTTCATCCTCTTTCTTTTGTATTTTAAATAAGTAAATTAAATATTTTTTTTTTATCAAACTCTAATAAAAATCATTGTTTGTAAGCTTATTTATCGAATCATGCAGTAATTGAAACTTATTCCCATAGTTTTTGAATAAATGATCTTTTGTTACACTCAGAAATTGTAAATCAAGTCTGTAGAAGATTTATGGTGAGTTGAATAATTCCGGCCAATAGGAATAGGTTCGCACATCTCCCCTATAATTTGAATTAATACTGTTACCCGATTTAGTTTTATAATTTCTCTATTATTTTGGGTACTATTTTTTTTCCGATTTATTATTTGTACTGTTAAAAACCCAAGTCTTCTATCTGCGCCATATTATAAATTAAATAACACATATATTTAAGTCCAAACGCTAAAATTTTAAACATCACGATTGTGTATATTACATTATTGTAAATTTAATGAAACATAAAAATAATTTATTTAAAAATATTATTATTTAATTGCAATAAACAAAAGACTACATGATTTATTTCATAATTTTTCATAACTTTCTGTATTATTTGTTACCTAGTTTTTGTATTCCATTTTTTTGCATTTTGTATTTCCATTTAAAACCAGTATTATAGTCGTGATATTAAATGTTTTTCAAAACTGTAATATTGTACTATACTAAAACCTAAAATATTATAAGAGCTTATAATTGTTTGATTACTGTCAATTTCAGGGTAAAACCGAACCTATAAAACATCTATTTAATAGCTTCTAGAAGTTTTAAATACCTTTTTAATAAAAAAGTGTTCAAAATCTTTTTAAAGAACAGGAAAGTTAATTGACAGAAAAAAAAGTATCGCGAAAAATAGCTTTGAAAAATATCGTATTTAAAATTTTGCAACATAGTTAATTTAAAAGTACGAGAGATTTGTTTCTTAAAATAACGTTTGACATAATTTTCCAATACCGTATTAACCTCAAATGAAAAAGCGGATAACTGCATTGAAACGAAATAAAACAATTTTTTTCTTCCAAAACGGAGTTTTTTTTTATCTCGTCATTTTATTCATTGCAATAAAGAAAATAAATCTAACAAAAAAATAAAGAATTTTTTTCCACTTTGAAAACCACAATACTGGACTACACATTTTAAAAGTTCAAACCGATAATACCAAATTGCCATACAACAAAATTAAAACGAGGCCTTAAAATGACCTTAGGAGTAATATATTATGTAATTGTTGTAAGTATTTGAGTAATTTAAGGGCTTAAGTATTTGAGTATTTTAATTGTTTAATTATTTAATTGTTTAGAGTATTTGAGTAATTAGTTCATTAAAAATCTACAAATAATAATTATATGTTTTCCTTTAAACCCTTAACCTCTAAGAGTAAATTTGGCTGGGAAAATGCTTGCAAATTCTGATTAAAATACTCAATTACTTAAACAATTACCTGAGTATTTAAGCCATAATTTAATGCATCATACATCTACAATTTCTAAATGTATGCCTGCATAAAAACACACGTTAGCATTAGTAAATATCTTATACTAGAAAATATTTTGAAAAATCAATACCTAAATTTATTTACAAAACTTTTAAATTAAGCCAGAACCCCATCCATTAAATACACAGTCTTACGCATGTCAACCATATCACACAAAATATGAGCAAGAAAACGGATCAAACAAAACAAGACATTAACTACATATTTGATGGAAGTCCGTGCCAAATGTACTGAAGACGTAAAGAGATTATTATCATCCTTAGAAACAACGTCTTACATCGGATTACCGTCTAGATAACACTGGTTTCGCTTGAGCAAAAACGGAATGGATAAGCACCAAATCTGACCGGAAGTTTTCAATCATTAACAATTGAGTAGGTAGCTTCTTTGATGACTGGTTGATGCTATCTGAAGAAAAGTAATGATTTTTACTTATCTTTAAGTATAGATATCATGGATAATATCAATTAGGTGGCTATGTTAGTGGAACTTTAGTCGTTATGGGTGAAGATGTATTTGATATAACAGTAAGTTGTTCAATTAGTGCTTGTTATTAGTTGTTAAATTACGGTTTTGATTGTCAGGTGTGTAAAATAGAATGGCTTGAAAAGTGTCGAATAATCTTTTATAATTTGTCAATAAGACGGCAAACTTTTGCAAAATAAATTACAGCTTTTACCATGCGATTGAATCTTTTTTAATTTTTTTAGAATTTTAAAATAGATATTTTTAATCTGATAAATTCTGTTTGAATTAAAAAAAAATGGCTGTGTCAAGTACAACACAAGTTTAAGTTTATAGAATAGATTTCCCTGATGTAAATGTGTTATTTGGTTTAAAACTAACCTATACATATTTTGTTTACCGACAAGTTAAAATTATGTTTAGTTACCAATCGTATTAAAAACTATAAATTACCATATTATCAGCATAGAAAAAACTCTAAACTTATTTAATTCTAATGTGATAATGTAAAAATTATTTTTGTTGCAACATATCCAAACAACATTCATTTCAATAATATCGTAACTTTGGTTTCTGATTAGAATTCCGAAAGCGGTATCCCTACTGGGTATAAAATGAGAGCTTATTAATACAATTTTACACTGAACAGATATAAAAAAATTACTTGGAATATTTTAAATGTATTTGAACTGTATTTGATGAGTTTACTAAAACCTACAAATAATTTTTACTTTTTTTCTTGAATCTTAAATTTTTTTACTCGAAGTAAATTTGGAAGAGGAAATGGTTACAATATCTGATTAAATTATACATAGCAGTTGTAGGACAATGTAGAATAGGATAAAATAGTAATTATCCATCACAAAAAGACGGCTGTAAATAAATTCCATTATTTTAAAACTCATCTTTTGTTACGAAAAAGGGGATTTGTTTTTAGATAGAAAAAAATATATTAGGATTTATGAATTCACTATTCCGAAAATAACAATTTACATTTGTTCACAGCATTGTAAATTGAAAAGAATATAAGAAACAAAATAAATGATTTTATCATTTCAAATCAGAAAAAAATTAAGAGAAACCAATTGTCACACAAGGATAAACTAAACGAAAAAAACAATATATTAACAATAAAAATAACAATTACTCAATAAATAAAAATAAAAGCTCATTACTCCTAACGTCAATTATAGCTAACAAATATTCAAGATCAGAAAATGTATGTGGAATTTTCATAAAACTAAAATATTTATCAAAAACAAAAGTATATTTTGTAATTAATTTCATGTAACCAAAAATCAAATTAAAATGAAGGCTGACACTTTCGTAATTTAATCAATTAGCTCAGTTTAACGTTGACGCCCCTAATTGACGAGTAAATAAACGCTTGTGTATTTATTTCCCCCGGCGATGCTTTAAATTAATGAACAAATAAGAAAGATTTATTTTAAAGCTTGTAAAATAAGAGCGTTTAGATTACAGTGTTTTAAAAATAAAGGATTTTTTACGTTGGTAAATGGTAATAAAGGCAGTTTAAAGAAACCCAGAAATGTGCGCAAATGCTTTTTCTTATGATTTGGTTTTGTTATGCTAACGACTCACTAGAGCAGCAGTTTAGCTATTTTATTTTTATTGTTAATTTACCTCACAATGGCTATGTTTCACGTCTTAAGTGGCAACAGCTCCATTGGTATTGTTTTCTTCTTGGCTCTTTTGGAATTATATTTGTTTTGGTATTCTTGAAAGTGAGACAAGCTTGTAAATTTTTGTAGTATTATGTACAACTTATTTAGAGTTATTATACTGTAAACGCAATTACAAAATTTAAAAGAGCGTAGCATAATTTTTTTTACTATCCATTCAAACACTAGTTAAGGTAAAATTTACTGTCCTCGTATAGAAAAAAGGAGACCCCAGCATACGTAAACAAACCAAACATATCTAAAAACCAATACCTAATTAGCACAATTTTTAGATCCCATAAGAATGAAACTTCGGTATAACGTGATATGATATTCCTAACAATGTTAAACTATACCAAATCCTTCAAGAACTTAGCTAAAAGCGTATCATATTTTGTAACACTATGGTATTTAATGTATTACAATTTTTCACTTGGTGGAAGGAAGGTTTTGCACTAATACGTTCATGGTAATTGATAATATCAGATTGTGTGCTTATCAATTAAGCAAATCAATATAGCTCACAAACTTTTTTATACATCACTTTTAATGTTTCTTCAATATCACCAGTTGAACTAAATGTTTTGAACTTTAATAGTAGTTGTGTTATTATTTCTTAAATGTGATTTTATGGTTTTCATTTTTGACCAATAAAATTTCTAAAGAAATTGCCATGCTTTGTAGTTTTCCTATACAGTCGAACTATGATTATCACAAATCTTACGATATCATTCTGCGCTATCTATCAATCTGTGTGCTTAAAATGCCAAAGAGTTGCCTTCTCATTGAATTATCAACATACATGTAGCAATTAATCAAACTATATAATTCTCTTTTGTAAAAAAATCACAAAAAAACTTTGGATTCTCCGAATGGGAACCTTTCTGAATTGATTTTGGTAATTTGAGTGCTTTTATACTTCTTGTATCTTTAAATTGTCATTTTTGGTAAATAATTGTTCATGAAAATTCCACATGTATTCTGGGATTCTATATAATTGTAAGATATAATGAACCTTAGAGATAAGTTTAAGTTATTTAGAGATAAATTTAAGAATTTAAGTTTTTTTTTTATAATTTCGTCCGTTATTTCCGTTATTTTTTTTTTGTTTCTGAATTGAAAGGATAATAGCATTTATATTTCTTATATCTTTACTGAAAACAAATGTAAGTTTTTAATTTTCAAAATAGTGAATTGTTGAATTCTATTTTTTTATTATCGACATTTAAACTTAAGTAGAAATAATTGTGCTCTAAAATCGTGCTAGGACGAAAATTTTCGATGTAATCTTAGTTTTATAGAAGCGAGAAAATTGTTTGGAAAAGCGATTGTACAATAATCATATCAATACTCAAGGGAAATTGTACACTCAGAAATTAAAGCCTCACTTTTGTTGATTGTTGAATTTTGTTTTGGTATCTTTTGACAATCCTTTCCCCGAGAGATCAAGGAACTTTAAAATAGAGTAAGAAGACCATGGAGAGATGCTTGGAGCGAAACAAAGTGAAGCCGTCAGATAGTCGCGATGCAACTCTAGTAAGCCCAAACAAACCGCTCACTTAAAGTTAGCTCACGCTGAAACGCATAATTTCATTCCTTAAAAAGCGTGATTTAAAAATCGAAAGAGAACTATTTGCGCAGTTGTAGGCTGTAGCACGAGATCTGAATTTGTATAAGATGGTAGCGATTCCCTTCACAGGTGAGAAAAATGCGTTGTAATTATGCTTTTTTTAGGGTTAAAAAATCGCCAAGTCGAAGAGGTAAGCCTATTCAGACCACGGACAATTTCAATAACAAGGCCAGAGAAGATCTCTCAAACATGAGCGTAGACGGAAATTTTGACGTCACTGTTCCCAGTGCCGAAGATCGAGAAACTAGTTCGGACGCATTCGAAACCCTAAAATTGTGGTCAGCCGTGAACGAGTGGTTCCGAACAGGTTTCGTGACAGGTTGTCTTCATCTTCGGAACAACGTCACTCCGAACTATGACGTCAAAATTTCCGTCCCCGAGCTTGTTTGGGAAAGCTTCTTCGGCCTTAGTAGTTGAGTAGGCCGTGTACAGACCCAAAAAATAGCGCCAAATACTACGATGACAGAGTTTGTTTGGGTTTACTACAAGGTGATCAATGGCTTCACTTGGCGAACCGGTTTTTGTATTGGTCTTTGCCAGGAAGCATCTCCATCTTATTCACTCTATTAAGGTTAGACAATGAGAAAACACATTTTTACACGAGTTTACAGTCAGTACCTGTCGGAAGTCATAACAAAATTTTTGAGAAAATCTCACATGCGCAAAGGGTAACTTCTATAGATCATTCAGGTTTTAAAGTTATTAAAATTACACTAGAGAATTAAGATAGTTAAATTAGTTTTAAATGTATTGATTTTTTGAGTGATAATTGTGTGTGAAAGTCATGTGGTGTTACACACCCCTAGTTTTCTTTGATTTTAAAATTGTAAATATATTACTAATGCGAATATTTGAATGAGATTCCTTGGTTATGCTGAGTTTTTCTTTTATTTAGTAAAGTGTAAGCATACTCGATTGTTATCATGGAGGGTTAATAATGTTTGGAAATTTGGTCCCCGTGGCCAAAAAATTAAATATATAGCAATTGTTTTTGTAAATTTTGTTTATTATTTAAAAAAATACTTTAGTTATTTTATCTACTAAAGAGTGCAAAAAGATCAAATTTCCAGTGCTCAGTTTTATTGTTTTAAAATGAGGTTATGATTTTAACAACTGGCATGATTTTAACATAACAAAGTAAAACAACTCAACTCGTATTTCTTTAAATTTTTTGTTTATCATACAATAATCGAAAACCTCCATTTCAGAGAAACATTATACAAAATTAAAAGACTTTTTTTTCGGTCTTATGGATATAAATCGTAAACGCATTGTCGAAGAATGTCGGAGAAGTCGAATTTTTAACGCCAAGCAGAGGCAAATAGGGATTGACGTCAAAGCTTTGAATAATCAAGTGCGCGAATGTCGTTTGATTAAGGAAAAAGAAGAAGAAAACGATCGAAGATTCGCCGAGGAGGCCAAATGGAAGAGTCAATTGGGGGAATTGCTGGAACGGCAGAAGGATGATGAAATTCGAGAAAGAAACAAAAAGTTAGCAGAATTTTGGAAAACAGAACAAAGAGCAGAAGAAAGAAAAGAGTTTGATGTGTATGATCCAGATCAGAAAAAGAAACCAGCGTATATTGTCCGATCCTGTTCAGTATCGGGACTTCAGAAATTCGAATGCGAGGACTTAGAACGTGAAAATCGTTTATTGAAGCAGAAAAAAGAAGTTCAAGATGTTCTTCTTCAGCAAATCCTGGAGAAACGAATGCGAAAAATGAAAGAGGAAACCGAAAAACGGGAATGGACATCTGTGATGTCGCAGCGAGACAGCTACAACCAGAAAATGGATGAGTTGGCAATGAAACGGAGGCAAGAAGCTTCTATCGCTTTGATAGCCGAAAACCAAAGACTGGCGAAACTGAAGGAAGAATCTTTAGCCAGACAGAAAATTGAAGACAATATCGAGAAGGAGAAAGACATCGAATTCCATGTCCATGGTTGCCTTCTGCGTGAGACTCATGGGAAAGAGATGAGTAAAGAACAGTTGAAAGAGTTCTATGACGAGCATTTAAAGCAAATGGCGGAAAAACAGAAGAAGAAAGATCAAGAGCTTTATGAAAAGTCATTGTGGGACAAACAGTTACGAAATATGGAAGATTCCTTCAAGCGTTTAGAGGAAGAACGAAATAACAGCAGACGAAAACTTGACAAAGATATTCTTTTGGTGAATGAGCTTCTTGCACAAGAACAAAGAAGACAGCAGGAATTCCTGAACAGAGTTTATACTAACGTACCATCAAAAGAATTCTTTGAGCAATTTAACACTACTTCAAGATAATAAAGGCTTCATTCCATTTTTCTTAATTGTGATGGGTAAAAAAAGTGAAATTCCTTGAAGTAATTTTGTTTAATGTGTTTTTGTAAGAGAATTTTTTGATTGTCTATAATTACTTTCAAATAACCATTAAGATAAATTTAAGTTGTCAATAAAGTGCATTATTAATATTCAATATTCATTAAATTTTGAAACATAAACGTTACTAATATTTCTTATTTAAACTTGGGGGAATGAAAAACTCGACAAGACTTTCAATTGCCACTCAATCTATAATAATAAAAGAAAGAGTCTGTCTGTCTGTGTGTGTGTGTGTCTGTTATCGGATCGTAAAAGACCTACTTATACTGCCCACAGGAATTCGAAATTTTAAAGATAGATTCCCTTTAATACTAACGTGTGCACCTGAGGCTTAGTTTTTTCATATTTGTTCCATTTTTAGAGAAAATTCGAATTTTCTGAAAAAAATACACCACTTTCGCTCAAATCCGATCATTTTTTCTCTTTCCTGATGCCATCGGCTGAAAAAATTAAATAAAACTTTTAACGAAAACATTTAAAATTCAAAATGTTTATTTTTTATTCTTTTGCCATTACTTTCAGAAACTAAATTCATTATTTGAAAAATAATTGACATGTTTCAAGTGACGTAATTCCGCCAGTCTTCATTCCCGGATTTTATTGTGGGTTTATTTGATGATATTTTCATTGATTTTTCTGTTGACTGCATGTAGGCATATTTAAGCAATAAATGTATATAGTTAAGCTATTACTGAACTAGGATGGTTAATAAAGGCCATCGCACTAGAGCTATTAGTGTTTTATGTCTTTATTTTTTTGCCAAATACGTTGCCAAACTCGCCAAATTATTAACTAAAATTCGCCAAATAGGCGATTTCTTTTATGAATAATTTATAAGCTGGTCGGTTGTTCGAAGGTCATTGTGTTAGAGCTGTATAATGGGTGTGGGTAGCTATATCTATTTTCTCGCCAAATTATTTCCCAAAACGCGATAAATGAGCTAAAAGGTTTTATGTATTTATGAGGGAATTGTGATGACATTTATGAGTGCATTTTGTAGCGTATTTTTCATTTTGGAATTTTAAGGCAATGAAACGGGATTTTATAATTTATAACGAACGGAAACAATAATAAGTTTATGATCCTATAACAGGTTATATGGTACACATATTTGGAATCTATTTGATATTTTTTTATTCCGTGCGAAGAACGGGTATAAGTTTGCTAGTATTAGATATTTGATAGGCTAGAATCCGGTTAAAGATTTGTACAAGAATGTTTTTGTTTTTCAGCTATACCTTTAAAACCTAAAAAGTTTTATGGCAGATAACCTTTGCACATGCACGATTTTCTCGAAAATCTTATTATGACGTCCGACAGGTATCTACTATGAACTCTATCGTTGATATCATGTCTGTTAATATATTTTATTCAAAATAATCTATGAGAATTTTTACAGAATAATTTATAGAATATGTTACATTCGATTATTTATTTAAATTTTTTTTATTATGAACCAAGTTTCTATAGAAAAAAATCTTTATTGATAATTTGATCTGATACATTTTGATCATTTTATCAAGATTCTACCCTACAGCAACCTACTTAACATTCATAATGAAATTAATTTTTATCCTACTTTTTTTCGAAGAATTTGTAAAAAAAATGAAAAAGTAAGTATGGACATGCTGACGATGACCGTCTGTACCACCTTCCAAAATCAGTTCTATCCCTCGGATCTTAATTTTTTTTGTTAGAAAGGTAGGATATTAGAGATTCGATTTTTATACTTTCTGTTCATTTGTCTGTACGTCCGGAATTAAATCTGTCTACTGTATTTCGGCGAATTTCCCATTGTATTAGCATTGAAATTAAATTTTCTGTCATTTAAATCGCGCTGAAGTCGCTCATCGACAATGGCATGATAAACTTCATTTATTAAAAAAATATTTTAAGCAAAATTTATTTTTGTCATAAATCAGTTTCGAGTGACGTCATACAATGTGGTTCTTTGATTGTTCATTATTTGTTTACTAAGAAATCAGAAATGCATTATATTTTTTGCATAAAATTCTGGTTAGTTTTAATCTACATTTTTATTTTTTAGTGCAGTTTGGTGAAGTTTCATGTTTTTTGTTATCAATAAATATTTAATTATCCTTCGAACTACTACCAATAAGAAAAAGAATGATTAACTTTTTAAGTTCTTAAATAACTTTTTCCTAAAAAACAATTAAGCAGTAGTTTAAGCATTGTTCTTAAAACGTTATGCATTAATTATTTATGTGTATAATTAAAATTAAAAACTCAATTAAAATGTTGAAGGATAAGACCTTTAATAGAAATAAGATTTCGTTGAAATTCTTGTAAGTTAATATTTTATTCATAGTTCAGGCGACGGTGTTTGAACAAGAGTTAAAATTACTCACAATTTGTTAAGCATGAATAAATGCATCTTATTAATGAAGCATTGTAATTTAAGAAAATTAGAACATACATAGATGTAAATTATAGAACTTTTAATATGATGTATTTTAATTAACGGATGCTGTAAATGGAATCTAATTTCTTTAATTGCTTAATTGAACATGCCTCCGCATAGTTTTCGTACCGTTCGTCGGTGAGTTCTAGATTGGCATTACCCAAAAGTCTATTTGGAGAATTATAGAATTGAAAAATTTAGTTCCTTTGCTTAAACAAATGATAACCTTAAATTGCCAAAAAACCGGTACATATAAGTCCAATAAGAAACAGGTTAATAACCAATAACTAATTTATAATCTTACAATCAAACAAACAAGGAAATTAGATTTTTTTTTACAAAAGTTGAAGAAATCCGATGACATATGCTTAAAAGATATTCCATTGTGATAACTTCAATTTATCAATATTTAGTTCGCTTTGATTGCTATTATTAATAAGAATTTTATTGTGTTGGAAAGAAAACGGGGAATATGTCGTACATTGGCCAGACGAATTTTTTATGAGTAAATCAACCTTTAATTCTGTAGTAGGAACTGCATACTCTATTTATTTGAAATTTTAAAGCCCTTTGTGTTTTTTTTATAAATGTAATTAATTTATATATATTATATATAATTATATCTTTCTTTAAAGTAAGGTTCGCTCCTTTAAACCGCGTAATTAAACAAATAAAAGTAGTAGTAATATTAAAATTAGGGAGGTTGAAATTAAATAATATGGTGATGATCAAAATATTACCTTGATACTTTCAGGAAAAATGATGTTTTTGTTGGAACCTTTATCGATTACTTTAATTTTTTTAATTCGATCTAATTTTTTTAGAGTAGATATTGACATAGGGGTTTTTCCGTCCGTCTATCTGTACCCCTTCCAAATTCCGATCTAACTGTATGATTTTAAATTTCTTTTTTAGAGGTAGGACATCAGATACCTAATTTTTTATACTTTTGTCCGTCTGCATGCCTATCCGTACGTATTTCTTATTTTCTGGAAATTTACAAAAAATAAACAAACGTAATAATATAGAATTTCTTGTTATTTTTGTAGATTTTCGAAAATGATTTTTTTTGTTAAGTCATAAACTAGAAATTAGTCATTTTGTTCTATTGTTCTATTGATTCTATTGCTCCATTATTCCCTTACTGGCAAAAAAAATCCCACTACTTCATAGTACTCCACATCCCGCTACTCCACTAAAATTTCACATAATCATGGATTGTAGTTATAATTTTAAAGCGCAACTGTAATTTTAACCATCCTTTATTCTCCTTTGAAACGAACAAATCCTCGATTTATGAAATGAACAGAACTGCATAATTCTCAACGCAAATGTCTTGAATATTTTACATGAAGAAAATACAATATTAATAAGATCATAACAAGTTAGTATCTACTTGCTAACATTACACTGTATACCTAAAGACCAGTGAATTGCCTACTGATGTTGGAATTGTCTTATTATCGTCAGCTTTTGTAATATTTAGGCAATGCCATCATTATTTGATGTTTAAGCTGCCAAGGTTGCCGTTACCTCGATGCTTAACCCCCAAGTCATTCGTGAATGCTGTTCTCTCTGTTAATTAGTAAAGTACAAGTAGATAAGTATCAGAGTTATAAAGGTAATCATATAGTAACCAGAGTTACAAGTAATCAAGAAGCTGAACTTAAAAGACGATTATGCACAAGATCTCTTTAAACTTGAATCCTAATAAAATGTATATGCACAGGATCTCTTTAAACTTGAATCCTAATAAAATGTAGTGTTAGGATTCAACTTTAAAATGATATGAAACATTGAGTTATTCGTCTTTTGAGTTAAATCACTCAATTCGTATCAATGCCAAATACAGGGTTTAAAGCAAAAAGGATATTTGGTCCTCGTTTTTATGTAATATATGATTTTCAGAAAATAAGGATGCATTTATGTTAAAACATTATTTGGATTATTTCGCATTAGTTGTTTTTTTCTGTAATTGTAACGTGAAACTTGGGCTAATGTATTAACAATTCTTGAGAGTTGATGAAATGGCCCTTGGTTTCACTAAAACAATGGTTCTTAGTAGCTGTAACGATTGTGTGGCGAAATGTTTCACCATATTTTCAGTGTTCGGTTGAACCGTTTCTCAGGTTTCGTTTCCCAAACATGAAAAATGGTTCAAACGAATTCCGAAAATATGGGGAAACATTTCACCAAACAGCCGTTGCAACCACTAGGAACCATTATTATGGTGAAAACATGCACACATTTTTAACAGTGCATATTTAAAAATGTCCATGTCTAAAATTTCGGTTTGGTTGACAGAACATAACAGCGAATAGATTACTTTGCTACTACCCTTTGTAATTGAATTTACCTTTAATTCTTTTACTGCCGTGTATATTCATTAATTGTATGTAATTCATTAATGCATGCTATGAAAAGAGATCAATGTCTAAGTGATTACGCGATTTACTAAGTGAGTACTTTGTCTAAGTGATTACGGTCCCAACAACCTAAACTCTTTTACCGCAGCATGTATGTTTAGAGAAATTAAAACTAAAATAAAAACACATTTGTGATTTATCATAAATTCTTTAAAAAAATATATTATTGCATTCGGAAATCCTGTAGCTGTTTGTGAATCTAGCTCACCAGGCAATGGTGAGCATGATCATGGTCATGGTCAATCTCATATAACTATTGTATTAGTTTTAAAATCTAGACAGCGAAGAAAATATTTCTTTGACATTTAATTTTTTTTTGACTAGGTAAGAGAATCGTCATAATACTAAAATAAAACAAATTTAAAGGGAAAACCTAGTCTGGTTAGTTAATTATTATTATTTTTTAATATTTTAAAACGCAGAAAATAATTTTTCATTTATATTCAAGCATTTAGAAATAAATGATGACTTATTAATGCTAATCATACCTTTTGGCTAGGCTTTTTCATTGTCGTTTTACTTTTTGAATGGTATTTAAAAATCAATGTGTTTAGTTATGTTTCGGAAGGGATCGATAGTTTCATTTCAATGTTGTATGTTGATATGAAATGTTTTATTTCTCCTTAAGGGGGAATGGGCGAGCTGGACTGGGGGTCTCCAAAGCAAAGTGCATCAGTGTTAATCCTATGGAGAAAAAAATATTTTCTCTGCCACATTTCTCCGGCTGTATTAAATATTTTTACAAGCGAATTTTTTTATGTGATAAATGTAGCTGACGTACAGGTCCCGACCTTCCCACTTTTTGAAATTGGTTCGAATATTTTTTTTAAATTTTCAATAAATAATTTTACACAAAATATTCGAGGCAATTTCAAAACGTGGGAAGATAGAGACCTGTAAGTTATCTACATTTATTATTAAAAAAAACCGTTTGTAAAAATATTCAATACAGCCGGAGAAATTTGGCAGAGAAAATAGTTTTTCCCCATTGGATTAACACTGAGGCACTTGAGTTTGGAGACCCGCGGTCCATCGCGCCCATTCCCCCTTAAGTATGAGCAATATTTCATATTTATTCTTCGAAATATAAATAAAATAAAAAAACGTTACTAGTAATAAATATTGAATTTTCGATTAGAAATAGTTTAATTTTGACGTTTTAAATATTAATGTAGAACTAAATGCTGTGTTTTGCTTTTTCAAGATTCATAAGTGTTGTGTAGACGCAGTTATAAGTGACAGTTTCCGTTACAAACCTACTTGTTTAAGTTTTAAAATACCCCAAAATATTCTGAAGATGGTAACGATATTGTTCAAAAACTTCATAAATTAATTACGTATGTAATATCCAGATACTATTTAACTTTAAAATTTGTTTCATTTTGAGGCAAGAAGATTTTTTATGCAGGGCGAAAAAAAATGCTTATATGACAAAGTAATACTTTCTCAGAAGTTGCGCTGTCAAAACTAACAAATTAGTTCGTTAAGATCCTCTTAACACACATAATTAGAATAAGCTTGGACTATTGATTTGTTTCACGAGACGTAAATTATAACTGCTTTCATTCCTGCATTTCATTGGTCGTTTGACACGGTAAACTCCACCCAATACATTGATTTACTAAACGAGAATGGTTGCCATTCAAGTCGAGATATATTCATATTGGCCACACATAAAAGCTAGCTTCAAAGCAAAGATAGAATTACTCTAAAATAGTTTTAAGTACATTTAGCTATAGAATGCATATAGATAGTATATTTTAAATACAAAACATTGCCTCAAATTTAAATGCTATAAATTACCATAGTTTTTCATTTCTGACATAAAATATTGACTGTGATGCATACAAACATGTGGGTGCAGGAATTAATGACAGTAATTGTCAGATTTTCTTCCAAAACCAAATTTTAACCACTTTATTATTAATTTTTGACTTAAAAAAACTTATTTATAATTCAGACACTTACAAATACAAACGTCCATTTGAATTAAACTAATTCTGTAAATTCAATTAGTATCTGACAACGTGTTCTAATATTATTTGTAATTAAAATAATACGAAATATAAAACTAAAAAAAATGTATTTGATTTGGAGGAATTTAGTTTCACTGGTTATGGGAATTTTCTCCCTATCATGTACCCACTTAATTTGATAATAATGTTTTTTAAGAATTGAACTAAAAAATCAAGTCAAACGATTCAAGGTTTTCATTCTTGTTTTCCATACTAAATTAAATATTTTTTTCAATGCAAATCAAAAATGCATTAATTATAGTATGCCTTAACTCGAAATATTTTTTAATAACATCCGATAGATTTTTGTTCAATATGTTGATGCAAATACACTATTCTGCATGCGTATAAAGAAAATACAATGTATTTTTCAAATTATTATATAAGTACATATTTTTTGTTTTGCATGCAAATTTAAAGGGAAAATAGTTATACACTGTTAAAAATTTTGTGCTTGGTTTCACCATGATATTGGTTCCTAGTAGCTGCAACGGCTGTGTGGTGAAATGCTTCACCTTTTTTTCGGTGTTTGGTTGAACCATTTTTCTGGATTTGGAAACAAAAACCTAAGAAATGGTTCAATCGAATACCAAAAATATGGTTTAACGTTTCACCACACAGCCGTTGCAGCTACTAGGAACCATATTTTTGGTGAAACAAAGTGCATAATTTTTAACAGTGTAGGACTTTTTTGTAAAAAAATGAGTTTATTAAACCATTTTAAGCTAAATATAAAAATTGATTACTCTCAAAGCTAATTGCCTATTTATGTAAAAAAAAAGAATAAATTAAAAGTTACGAAAGAAAATACATTTTTAAATAGGAATTCTGAGCAGCCTATGAAAATGAACAAATGACATTTTTCATCTTTTAATACTTTAAAATATTTTTTGTTACAGAGCTTTTTTAAAATTCTAGGAGTTTTAAGCAACCACACATTTTTTTTTTGTATTAGCAGAATATCTTGAAACCTGTATACTGCATATACAACAATTTTATTAAACACTTTTGTTAGAATGAATATTTAAATATTGATTCAAATATAATAAGTTTGTGCCACCTTGCATTATAAAAAATTACAAAGTTAAGTATTTTTACTGTTTTTGCAGTATGTTCCCATATTTGAAAATTGTTTCATTTTAATTTGTTACAATTTTTGGATTTGAACTATTTAAAGTAACTATTAATACAATTTAAAACCAATTACTATATGAAGTTATTAATAATCGAAGAAAATATAAAAAAAAAACCTTGTTAAATGATGTTATTACACAAAATAACGTCAAAATAAAAGATTTATTTTAAATGTACTTAACTTTTACGTCCACCCCTTATAAAATTTTTATTCCAAAGCATATGATTTGTTATAAAAACTTTTTCGTTGTAACAGAAGTAAGAAGAACATAAGAACTTATTTCAATTTAACTTTAAATTAACAAAGCAGAGATCGAAGTTTGAAAGTCATGAACTTATTCGATTAGTTATATAGTATGAAAAAGCAACATTAAAAGACAGTGAAATATTACAAAAGAATGTTATTTTATACGAATGAAAGAAATGGGAATGAATGTCTCTTTATTAAAAGTAATAATCTGTTCGAAACTAAGTATTTTTATTATATTTGTTGAAAAATGTAGCCTAGTGTCATAATATAAATCTTTTGTGACCCAGGAAATAGCGATACTCATTACCGACAGATTCCAACGAGTATTTATATTGTTGAGGTATTAACACCCTAAAAGTATTTCAAATCCTGAAAATTACATTTTAAGAAACTTTTTGGACACGTGTTTGATAAATGAAAGTTAGGAAATTATCTCCCTTCCTTTACCAAAAAAAACCCATGGAAGTTAAATATTTAGACTGTATTACAGCTTACTACCTATGCTCGTTTTTTAAATATAATACACTAGCTGTTCCCGATTCGGAAATATAATTAAAATCAAGTTGGAGAAATCTGACCCAGTATAACAAAATGAAATAAAGATTTGAAGTCAATAAATAAAATAAAATAAAATAATGATATTCACACAAATAACAATCCTAGAAATGAAACTCACGTGCTTTTGTGTTCATACTTAATTTTCGCTTACGCTGAACGCGCTGAAATACTTTCAAATTAGAAAACGAAATTTATAAATTAAAAGTTCATAACAATGCTATTCCTATGGAGAAATCGGCTCACGTTTTGCCTTACTACACCCGTTCGGGTTCGAATTTCAAAAAATCGCTTCTTAAATGACGCCTACGATATAAAAAGAATATAAGAATATTTTCCTAAAATTTGGTAGCTCTACCTCCAGTAGTTTGGGCTAGGCGTTGATACGTGAGTGAGTGAATGAATGAATGAATGAGTCAGTCAGGACTTTGCCTTATATATATATAGATTAATATGTATTTTAATAATTTTATTTTGTAGTTCAATAAATATAAGATTGATCATACCTTTTAATCTAGATCTACCGAAACTAAAATTACTAACAATTAAATATATTGTACAAAAGCTATTTTTACAATTAGCTTACAATAATTTATTTGATTGATTAAATTTAAAACCATTTAAGACTTAAATTGAATAATTTATTATTTCGGAAATATATTCTTCATATATATAATTTGGTTAATTTTCCATAGAGGGGTATGGGGTTGTTTCACGTTGTGGATGGCAACAAACGGTTTGTTTTCATTTGTTGTCTGGAATTACTTTTGTTTTGGTATTAGAAAATGAGTTTTCTGAGAATATTTTACTTATTCGATTTTTTAAATGCCAACTTCTTGCTGTGCGTTGGTTGTTCAAAACAATTGTTCAAGAAATCTTGCATAGAACGAAAAGTTTCTGTTCATTTATATAGGTCATTTTGAGTGTGAAACCAAAGCAACCAATGAAATCGCAGTACACAGGCAAATGAAAACAAGAGCATTACACCATCTGAAACATTCCCATTGTAGACATCCATTTTCACACAATAACTTTTGCCTTAAACATATTACGGTAAAGTTTGTTTTGACCGATTTAGTTGCAATATTTGTATGCTTATACAAAATCAGCCAAAATGTATGTATAATTGAAATATTAAAAATTAGTTTTTATAATTGCGTGAAAAAAATCCGATTTTTACACTGTAATTTTAATATCAGACGCGTGCGAAAAGTTATACTTTTTAGAAACAGTGATAAAAAATTACTTTTTTTCACCCAAAAGCAGTGAAAAAATTTACTTTTTTTCGCTCTTTTTATAAGATGCCAACATTTCAAGTAAAACTTACGTGAAAAAAATCAAATATCATTGGTTCAAACATAATTCACGTGCTAATTTTTTTACGTAAAGAAGATTGGCTGCGATAAATCTCTGGACAAAAGGCAAACTTATTTTTTAGTTTAAAGTAAAACATTTGAACATGGATACTGATACGAATTTTGAGCTTCCAGAAAAGATAAAAATAGCAGCTAATGATGTTACTTCAAATATGCTTCCGGAAAAATCAAGAAAAATTTACGAAAAAATGTATGAAAAGTTTCTATATTTCTATCTCTTCTAGAGGCTCAAAATTAGTATCAGTATCCATGTTCAAATGTTAGGCTTTAAACTAAAAATAAGTTTGCCTTTTGTAGTTCCAGAGATTTATCGATGCCGATCTTCTTTACGTAAAAAAATTAGCACGTGAATTATTTTTTAACCAATGAGATTTGATTTTTTTCACGTAATTATAAAAAATAGTGTATGAAACACGTGTGAAAAGTAAACTTTTTAAAACACGTGTCATTATTTCACTTACACTTGTTGCATAAATAACTATTGTATCACAAATTTAATAAAAAAATGATAATGTTTTGTCACTTTTTAAAGGTTTATTTTATAAAAATAATATCGACACTGTGCACACAAAACGTATGTATAAGGCTCAGGTTTGCCGAAGTTATATCATATTGCGTCGTTGATAAAAAGAAAAGGAATAATTGTTTTTATAGTTTACATGTTTTTTTTAAGTGTTCAGTTATAAGTTAATATGTTCAGAAATAAATTAGATATTTGTTAACTGGGCAATAAGTAAGCTATGTGATAAGAGTTTCATGCTGGTGTCTTTCCATTTTTATGTAGTTAAAAATTCTTTTTATTAATAGATAAAACTGTAAGCGTATCAAAAAACGGTGTGGTTTTCATGAAAAAAAAACAGCAATATAATCGATAGACACTAAATTGTAACACTAAAATAATAAAAATAATAGTAACACTAAATTATATGGTTAAAAAATCCTGACAATATAGTTATTTAGAAATAAAATAAGAAAAAATGATTCAAACTATTTTAGGAAAAAAAATCATGACTCACTAGCATATTCTCATACTTTTTTTGCATCAAAAGTCAATTTTGGAAATTTTTGACTTAACGCCTTTTGAAAATCAGCTCTTCATATATATTTAAAATAGTTATCTATATCATACATATTTAATAATTTTTACTTAATTAACTTTCGCATTTTTTTGAACACATAATATATTTTCCGATAAAAAACTTACCCTAAAACTGTTTCAAATAAAGTTATAGGCTTCGGTTTGGTATAGTTCGTCTACCACTTGTTGAATGGACCCAAATGTTTCAACTTTTTGGGACGATCTTTCACTGGAATTTCTATGTTTTTTGTGCACCTTTTCTATCTTCTGAGAGTGCGTGAGAGGATGACGTCACGACGGATGTGACCAATCGCGTCCCTAGAAGGAGTTGACTTTTCCTCGAATAATCGCATTTTCCCCACATTTTCCCGTTTATCCAGAAAAATCATTCAGGAGTGGGGAAAAGATAAAAGATGTATGATTGGGAGAAAGGGGGAAATATAGTATGTATCTGTGTATGTATTTGTTTTACATTTAG